>REGM01000059.1:522384-537224 GCA_004194415.1 Aurelia aurita | reverse complement strand
TATGGAGGGGAATTTCTTAAGGAGGAGCTCTCTCAGTAGATGGACTAATCGAGGAGAGAGCACCTCCTAAATTTTTCTTTCTGTCTTAGAGAACAATTTTGTTCTGGAGCAGTGTGAACGCTCTTAAACCGTAACAACTCTGTAACAGATCAAAACTGCACCGGCACAAAATTGTACCGGTACAGTGTAAACGTGGTCTTAGAGAGTACCCTGAAATTTTCTTACCACTTGCTGCACTATTTCTTTCCAGACCAAAGATAAACTCGACTTTAGAAAACGTGACAATATCAGAGAACGTCACTTCATTGCAACTGAAGAATACCACTGTCGCCTGGACATGGAAAGTGAATATATTTGCAGTAGACAATGGGAATCCCAAGAGAGGAGATTTTATCCCGTTCACTGTGACATTTAGTACATCATGTTTAGATAAAGCGAAAGTAACAGTGGATACCAGTGGCAATGTATTCTTTACTGCTCCTGGATATGCAATATCAGTGTATGGTGAGTGATCAGGCCTTCGTTTCGTACCTTCAAAGTTTTTCGTCGTTACGAAACTTTAAATGATGCAAATACGGTAACTCTTAGTATGGCATCTGTAGAAAAAGTGTAAGTGACAGTAGATATGAGTGGAAATGTATTCTTTACTGCTCCAGGATATACGATATCAGTGTACGTTTAGTCATCGGACCCTCTTCTTTTCGTTTATTTCTTATGAAACTAATGAACTGATCGAAGTCAGTGCAGTGGTCAAATAACTTTCTCTTATTGTGGACGTGGAGCTAAGCTGCGGAATGGCCTAAGCATGGACAGTAAATTGGCAACCTTGCTATATTTAAAAGGTCAATGTAAGACGTGCACCTTAATTTCCATTTAGTTCGTTGTCATGGCATTATATTTTTAACTAAATCTTCGTTGATATGATATTATTTTTGATTAAGGTTATTCTAACAAATTTATTTGCAAAACCTTTCTTCCTGTTAAGCCTAAATTTGCTTTCTCCATAATTCTCGAGAGTTGAATTGTTCATGAACCCAGAGTACACCTGACAGAACTATGTTTTAATTCTAAGTCATATCAAGTGGCTTATGTATAAATCTGTTCGCTCCAAACTCAGTTTTCTTCTTGTTTATTCTAGATAACAGAGATTGCTTTGGATGCAAGGCAGGGTACTCTTGCCCAGGAGATGGTAGAGAATTGAGATGCGGCTTTGACCCTGTAACAAAATATATGTATTCTTATGGATCAGCGGACAACTGTACGGCATGTCCGGAGGGATGGGTAAGTCATTAAACTTCTTGAAATAGTCTGTAACCACCAAGATGCTTCTTCTCATATTAATGAAGTGCTCGTTTTAATAGATGTTGCAGAATTTAGCTTAGATTTTCCAAGTGCCCTGATTCGATTTCTACCATTCTTTGATAAAACCAATCATTTCCAATACGCTTCATGCTTCTCAGGTGCTTGAAATTACTTTTGTTATTTTCTCTGACACTTAACGATACTGATGTATATTTCTTTTCATTTAGCTGTGTCACAATGGTCTTGTTGCGAAGTGTCCTGCAAATACATATGTCAAATGCAATGCAACGGTACGCTTAATTTTATTCTTTGTGAGTAGCTAGAATGTTCGTGCATAGCACAATTTCTTAGATGACATGCTATAAGTCAACATTAAAGGATGCGTTGCAATTTTGTTGCTGATGAAGAACTATTTATAAAGCCGAAGAATATCACTATTTTCACCGTTACTTTATACCATCATGGTTTCTTTAACATGAATTCTCCGTTCTGTGTGAATTTTATACTCCTAGTCCTTACCTGGCCAGGTTTTGCCCNCCCTGTTTCGATTTCTACCATTCTTTGATAAAACCAATCATTTCCAATACGCTTCATGCTTCTCAGGTGCTTGAAATTACTTTTGTTATTTTCTCTGACACTTAACGATACTGATGTATATTTCTTTTCATTTAGCTGTGTCACAATGGTCTTGTTGCGAAGTGTCCTGCAAATACATATGTCAAATGCAATGCAACGGTACGCTTAATTTTATTCTTTGTGAGTAGCTAGAATGTTCGTGCATAGCACAATTTCTTAGATGACATGCTATAAGTCAACATTAAAGGATGCGTTGCAATTTTGTTGCTGATGAAGAACTATTTATAAAGCCGAAGAATATCACTATTTTCACCGTTACTTTATACCATCATGGTTTCTTTAACATGAATTCTCCGTTCTGTGTGAATTTTATACTCCTAGTCCTTACCTGGCCAGGTTTTGCCCTTGCTTTCCAAGTTTTTTCGTCACTTTGAAATGCTCGTAAAATTTAATAAAACCTATCGCCAAGAGATTCTTGAGAGACTCTTGTAGATTCCCACAGCTATTCTTAAACTTTCATACTTCTCTTTAAATTGTATGTACACTTATAACGTAAATATCTTTCTTTTCAGTGGTGTCCAACAACCTGTTTTCAATGTCCACCCGGAACATATTGTTATGAAGGGAAGAAATATGATTGCACCCCTGGAAAATACAATGATGGCATAGGTAAGTAGTAGCACGTGTTCTCCTTTACATTGTCTGTTGCATTTTTAGGCCTTGAAAGAAGTATTGTATGAAGTAAGCTGCAGGAGGAGATCTTCATTTGGAAAAGGCTAGGTTTGCATAGCACTGTAAGAGTTCTGCAAATTTGAGGCGAAGATGGCGGACACTATGATTAAAAAATCGATGAAAGGAGTCACTATCTAAACAAGGAAGAGCTTAGGTATTTTGATCTATTATGAATTAGAGGTTAAAATGCATGTTTGGCCCGTCTTTCAAAGTCAAAATTAACTGTTTGTTAAACTCTGTTTGTTGAAAATGTGTTAAAAATTCGGTTTCTTTTTTTTAGGCCAATGCAAAATATGCTCTCCTGGTAGTTATAGTAACTCAACAAGAGCTCCGAAATGTGAGTGTTGTNAGATGGCGGACACTATGATTAAAAAATCGATGAAAGGAGTCACTATCTAAACAAGGAAGAGCTTAGGTATTTTGATCTATTATGAATTAGAGGTTAAAATGCATGTTTGGCCCGTCTTTCAAAGTCAAAATTAACTGTTTGTTAAACTCTGTTTGTTGAAAATGTGTTAAAAATTCGGTTTCTTTTTTTTAGGCCAATGCAAAATATGCTCTCCTGGTAGTTATAGTAACACAACAAGAGCTCCGAAATGTGAGTGTTGTCCCGCGGGATATGAATCTACGTACATGAAAACTGGATGTCATCCTTGTAAGGACAATGAATGGTCGACTGGAAGTTGTGATATGTGTAAAACATGCATTGGTGGAGCATGTGAGTATTTAATTCATTGTATCCCTGTGTCATCTCAATTGTCTTCGTGATATCTAATTGTTTTAAAGAAAGAAGCAAAAATTAAGAAATTACGTTGAATATGAAGATCCGGAAAAATGTTCAACTAACAGCCAAACCTGTGTTCTCAATAGACAATTGAGACAATTGAGACAAGGAACTTTCTACTATGTTTCTTTGCGTCTCGAAGAATTTCGATTGAGTTTATTGTTTGATTTACCATAAGATGGGTCCTGATGGTATCATGGCTAAACGTTAAAAGGATCATGGCTAACATTTCTATGATGCTATTTTTAGGGTAATTGTCCAATGTACAATTTGGTCTACACGAAGTCTCTTGCAGACTATTTGTTTACAAATAGTGCTCAAAATTTTACCACTTGAGACACGTAGCAAAATATTAGAATCACAGAGCAAAAATTTCAGTTTGGAACTTTTTAGAACCAACAAGCTAAGATGTGGTATTTAACAAGTCAAAGGCTCGATTGGCGTGCACCATTCCCTTGAATTGAGTTTTGAATAGCCAGGACAAAGGCCTATTTGTGCTAAGATAATCTTAGTTATTTTTATCGTGTTAATTCAGGTGCTTGTGATGGCGAGCCTTGTTTCAAGGGTGTCCGATGTACCAATGTTGGATATGGAAATTTCAAATGTGAAGCTTGTCCGAAAGGTTATAGAGGAGATGGCCAGACCTGTACCGACATTAATGAGGTAAAGATGCTTTTATTGTTTACAGAATTTCTTCGGGGTTTCTATTTTGTATGGAAGTTCTTCGTAGTTAACTGGGTTTAAGAATGCTATCGTAATTTACTATATTGTTATTTCCTTTCCTGTATCTGTTATCAGTTGTTTCTGTCCTGTGCTCAATTTTCTTGTTAAGACCCCTGTCAAACAGTTACAGAAAGCTTTCATTCCTCCAAAAATACCACAGACATAGGACATAGGACATAGGACATAGGACATAGGACACTACTGGTGTGAAACAAGAGGGCTAAACTAAGGCCTTAAGTAGTGTCTTTTTTCTAGGTCTTTTTCGAGCTCTCAAGGCCTCTATATGATACCTATCTTCGTAGTTTGAAGTAATAGAAAACTAAGTCGCATTTTTGCAAGCTGTTCACTACGATTCCATGATTGTTTCTGTTGCCGACTGATTGTTTCGAATTCTCTTGCTTCAGATACCATTTCACAAGCTGTTTTGTATTTAACCTCGTGTGATTTTATTTTGAAAATTTTCGTTGTAGAACGTAATCTCTTGTTGGATTGTTAACATTAAATTCGCTTTATTATTTTGCAGTGCTCAGAGGCTACCCCATGTTTTGGTGCATGCGTGAACCTTTCGCCTGGCTTCAGATGCCAAGGCTGTCCTGCTGGTTACTCAGGGAATGCCCCAAGTGGAGTTGGTTTAGCAGAAGCAGGAAATAATACACAAAATTGCACAGATATAGATGAATGCGCCTTGGGATTACATGCTTGTGATGCTAACGCTAAATGCATCAATACTCTGGTAAGAATTGCATTTTTTATTTACTCTTATGCATTCGCAGTTTATACATTATTTGACAAAGTTATTAACATATCCATGTCAAATGGTGAATNGGCTTCAGATGCCAAGGCTGTCCTGCTGGTTACTCAGGGAATGCCCCAAGTGGAGTTGGTTTAGCAGAAGCAGGAAATAATACACAAAATTGCACAGATATAGATGAATGCGCCTTGGGATTACATGCTTGTGATGCTAACGCTAAATGCATCAATACTCTGGTAAGAATTGCATTTTTTATTTACTCTTATGCATTCGCAGTTTATACATTATTTGACAAAGTTATTAACATATCCATGTCAAATGGTGAATATAACAAGAAAAAGAATTATTAGACATATAGACATATGCTTCTTTACAGTAGCTATCATAGTTGATAACAAAGCGATGTTGCTTTCACAACCATCAGCATGATAGATTCCCTTTATCTGGGGCTATGCATTGTTTTAAACATTTTACTTGTTACTCAAAGATTATGCTTTCAAAAATTATGAACAGAACAGGGAAGGATAAAGATAGACCGTTGGGACGAAAAATGCAGCATTTTGAATGTGAATGTTTTTGATATTGCCAAGAACGAAAACTTTTCATACGTCATTTTAGAATGCGCCAGTGAGATGATGCTTGCTCAAACATTTCAGTTGCGTCTTCAAGTCTCCATTAAGCATTAGGTTGAAGTTTAGCTGAAGTGAATGCGCCTTGGCAAAGTAGGTTTGCATCAATGTGTTTCTCATCAGTGCATTTAGAATGAGATACAAGGACATGAAATTCAGTTTATCTTCGAAGCATTTTTACATTTTTGCTTCTTATCTCATCAGGGTAGCTTCTATTGTGGTGATTGCAATCCTGGTTATGTTGGCAATGGTTATGCAGGATGTAAACCTGGTGATTTCTGTGCATTGAATACAACCAATGATTGTAATGCTAATGCTAATTGCGAAGCGATTTCTGCTGGAAGTTATACATGCTCTGTAAGTATTTGTTGTTCAGTATCTTGAACTGCTGCTGGAAGTTATACATGCTCTGTAAGTATTAATGTTGTTCAGTATCTTGAAATATTATAATAAGTGCTAAAATTAAGTTTATTGTGCGATGACTCGCTCAGTTAAAAGCTCTTAGATCGACTTGTTCTGGGGGTGTTGCTTTCAGCGTAATAACTCTTTTGACAATTGCTAAGCAAGAACGCGTAGGGTATTACATAGTATCTAATGATTTGCCATAACAGTTTTTTGGTTACAACTGAGAAATTGAAATCATTCAATGGATGAGAAAATTTTAAACTGCAAATTGGCTGCAAATTTTGAAAAGATTCTAACTATTTATGAAGAGCTTTTGTTTTTGTTGTTTTGTATTCCTTTACGACCAGAAGGTGCCAAAACGAATATGTCCTTCATTTTTCCCTGTTTCATCATCTATTTTATTTTTTCTTGGCAAAAACTAACCCGCTACCACTAATGTTACTATCTGTCATATGTATTTTATATCTCAATTATAGTTTGAAATGTAAACTCATTCCAAAATCTCTTGTTTCACTCCCCGAACTGATTTGTCGTGCAACTGAAGCGATAACAACAACAACAGCAACGAGACAACGAGCGAACGTTAGAGGGACTTATGTAATCAGTCTATTTTGAATGTAGATTAATTACAAACACCTTTCAACAAGACTAGCGTTTACCCTTGAGCAATACTCAATGTGTGACGATACAATGGTTCTCTTACTATTTAGAAATTCACTGCGAAATCTTTGCTGATGCTTTGTCCTCTCGTTTCAGTGTAAACCAGGTTATGCTGGTGATGGTCGTACTTGTGGTGATGACGTGGATCTTGACGGAATTTCAAATATTGGAATCGATTGTTCTGTTACCGAATGCAAAGGGGTATGTTTGCCGATACCTCATTGATAAATAGTTTTTTGTAGGACCANGTTGCTTTCAGCGTAATAACTCTTTTGACAATTGCTAAGCAAGAACGCGTAGGGTATTACATAGTATCTAATGATTTGCCATAACAGTTTTTTGGTTACAACTGAGAAATTGAAATCATTCAATGGATGAGAAAATTTTAAACTGCAAATTGGCTGCAAATTTTGAAAAGATTCTAACTATTTATGAAGAGCTTTTGTTTTTGTTGTTTTGTATTCCTTTACGACCAGAAGGTGCCAAAACGAATATGTCCTTCATTTTTCCCTGTTTCATCATCTATTTTATTTTTTCTTGGCAAAAACTAACCCGCTACCACTAATGTTACTATCTGTCATATGTATTTTATATCTCAATTATAGTTTGAAATGTAAACTCATTCCAAAATCTCTTGTTTCACTCCCCGAACTGATTTGTCGTGCAACTGAAGCGATAACAACAACAACAGCAACGAGACAACGAGCGAACGTTAGAGGGACTTATGTAATCAGTCTATTTTGAATGTAGATTAATTACAAACACCTTTCAACAAGACTAGCGTTTACCCTTGAGCAATACTCAATGTGTGACGATACAATGGTTCTCTTACTATTTAGAAATTCACTGCGAAATCTTTGCTGATGCTTTGTCCTCTCGTTTCAGTGTAAACCAGGTTATGCTGGTGATGGTCGTACTTGTGGTGATGACGTGGATCTTGACGGAATTTCAAATATTGGAATCGATTGTTCTGTTACCGAATGCAAAGGGGTATGTTTGCCGATACCTCATTGATAAATAGTTTTTTGTAGGACCACACTCACCAAATGATCATGTATCCCATTTCATCATGTCCAATTACTGTATGTATTTCAAAGTGATTAGTTGATATTTCTTGTTACATCGCCTAACAGATTTATTGTTAATTCTGTACCAAGAACTATGATAAATTATCACCATCTTTCCCAAAAATTGAAATGCTTGCAAAGCTTGCCCTGCAAAACTGATTAAATGAGTTCTGGCCTTGAGATCCGTTGTTTTGTTTGCAGGACAACTGTAAATTTGTGCCAAACGCAGGACAGGAAGATAATGACCATGACACTGTTGGTGACGTTTGTGATTCTGATGATGATGATGACAATATTCCTGACGTCAACGTAAGTTTTTGCCATTAGTTAGGCCTTACAGAGTATTTGAGTTGTTAAAAGACTTAAAAACCATGAAGAGTAACGAGAGCTAACTATTTTATTTGTATCAAAGCGAAGTTGATTCGTTTGGTCAAGTCGAGAAACAAGATATAAACCGGAATAAGTTATTTTAATTTATCGAAAATTTATAAAAATGTTATTTTGTCTCTATTTTGTCAACTTTGCTTGAAACAGATCCTATTTATCTTTTTAGAAAACGCTGAAAATTCTAAGCTTTAGAAGATACTTATAAAAGCGGAAAGAATTTGGGGAACTTGGCTGGCTAAAGTGCTGGCTAAAGTATTGAAATTATTAAAGAAGTACAAGTATTTGACGATTCCAGCTCTGGTTGAGAAGTCTGTTTTGCGTCTGATATTCTTTTATTTGTTTGCAGGACAATTGCCCATTCACTGGAACAGATACGAGTCAAACAGACAGCGATAATGATGGTGTTGGGGATGTGTGTGATAATTGCAGATTTGTGTATAATCCGGACCAGAAAGATACCGACAAGGATGGTACTGGAGATCTCTGTGATTCCGACATTGATGGAGATGGTATGTTGGATTCATTAAGATTTTCTTTAGATCACAAGATTAGATCACTAAAAGATCACCTTAAATAAAGTAAAGTCGTTGTTTTTATATAGCGCACCTTCCTATAAGTACATATGTTCAAGAGTGCTTTACAATTCCAGCTCAGTTCCCCCATTACAATTCAATTCAACAATTCAATTCAATTCCCCCTCATCCCACGCATTGTTTTTTCTGAATTTTTTTCCACACTCCCTGAGAAGTATATTATTGACTCGTGCAGCCATACATTCGGCGCTTGAGAGTTTGTATTGCCTTCATCACTAAGGTACCAATTTTACACCTTTGTGAGGTGTTCTACCTACAATACCATGTGTTTCCAGGAGGTCACCAGTTCAGGTAATGATCTGGCCCAACCATGCTTAACTTCGGTGGTCGAATGATGGGAACCGGTGTATCTATGGTGGTAAGTGATAGGACAGAACATATGTATCATCGTTTCTCATTCTTACAGGTATAGCAAACACAACAGATAATTGTATGTATATCAATTCAACTAATACAGTCGATGTTGATGGGGACGGAGTTGGAGATATTTGTGATAATTGCCCTAATACAGCCAATGCAAACCAGGTATCATAGTTTTGTTAAATGCAGTTGAGAAGAGAAGTAATTGCAACTCTTGAATCAATTATGAGATATTCTACAAATGATCGCCTTTATAATCGATGCATTGCTCTTCCCTGCCATGGCTTTAATTACATACTTTTGTAGAAAGAATTTAGTTCGTTACGTCATAAGTTTGAGTGAGATGAAACTCGACAATGTGTGAAGCGAATCCAAAGCTGTTTGTGGAAAGTATCATCTCAAACCTAACTATTAGTTTTGCTAAATACGTTATAAAGTGACATCTTTGAAATTTGAACTTGAGGGGAAAATGTGTTCAATCGGGCCCACTAGTGTTATAAGAATGAGTATGTTTTCTGCCTTTGGCAATCATTAATTCAAGCAATGGAAAACTCTTGTTTGTTTTTTCTACAGCTCGATACGAATCAGAATGGATATGGTGATGTTTGTGATCCTTCTTCCTACGGAGACAGGTTCGTTTCTTTTCCACTTTGAAACAACTTTGAAGGTACTCCGAAGCAATTGTGTAAATAGGGAAACTTATTTAAATGGTATTCCCAATTTCAGTGCTCCCATTTTATGGTTCCTTGCCGCCCTATTGCAGCAAGATTTAGAACGAAAGCTATGCATTATTCGTGCATCAAATACCGTTTGTTTTTATTTTTACAGAGATGGGGACAGTGTGTTAAACTCATTTGATAATTGTCCGGATTTACCCAATGCAGACCAAGCTGATACCGATAAAGACGGCAAAGGTACTCACCAGTTCTCCCTATTGATGTTCTATAATATTTTTCGATAAAAGAACTTTTAACACGGATGCACGGAATGAATCTTTTAGCTAGATCTTTTCTCATTGTATTGACAAGTAGGAGTTTTTTGAAACCTTGATCGAACTTAGAAGATGTCAACTTCTAGCTGGATTTGATAAAGTTGGTTTGAATAGAGTTTCTAGTTTCATACTGCATATTTGGAGCCTCAAGAAAGGTAACGCTCTGCAGAAAGGTAACGCTGAGTGCTTCAGTCTTAGTTCAACTGGCCATGATCTTCTTGTCTTAAACTGACATACAAACGCTAATTTGTGCTTGTTTTTCACAGCAGAATATTCGTAGCAGCTCTTTAATACCTAGAGTGTCTTCAGTGGTTATACTTACTTCAGTGGAAGGGACGTACACTGAGTGGAAGGATATATGATTTGTCAAGACCCATATCGCCATTTTTGATTAGTCTCGTTTTGTTGTTTTGTAGGTGATGCTTGTGATGAGGACAAAGACAATGACCTCGTCTTGAATGCAAATGATAATTGTATTTATGTTTCGAATGCACAACAGAACCACACCAAGCTTACTTATGATGTCAACAGTAAGTCTTGCAAAATTATGTTGTGAAATTCACAGAATTTTAGACATGATATAGAAATTCAGGACATATAGTGTAGAATGAGCTATGTACGTTATGTGTTGACAAAAACATTTGATGTGTTTCTTGAAACTTTTGTGTGCGATAACAATGTTTGGACAGACTATGAATAGTTATGAAGCTAAACAAAGAGAAAAAATGCAAAACGAGGCTGGTTAACCCAAAACGAGGCTGTTTTTCGAAGCGGAAACTGACCGGTTTCAAACTTTGCCTCGTTTTCGTTTTATATTTTTTCTGTATGTTATGAAGCTAGGGTCCATTTGCAAACCTGTGAAACATATATGAAAGTTCAGGCGAAGCGTGAACTGGGGTTAATCAATATGAGTGTCCTGCGGCCCATAAAACTGATCGTTGGGAAAACCCCATGCGCACTTATTATTTCACGTGTATTTTGACTCGCCTGGCGTTTGATGTGTCGCAGGCTTTGTTTTTACACAATAGCCAAAAACAAAGGCAACTTTCTATGAAGTGCTGTACACTGCTAATTTTGTCAAAACCTTCAAAACACAAGGGAGATTAATGCATTGCTAGACTCTTTGAAAGTTGATGTATTCTTTCACTTCACTAACAAGAATTATTTCATCATGAAACTGTTAGCATTAGAGAGAATTTTTGAAGAAGACAGTTGATAATTCTGTAATTCTGAAATTTCAGACAAAGCAATTGGTGACGCATGCGCAACTGACTTTGATGGTGATGGAGTTTTAGACACAGTCGACACATGCCCTCGCTCATCGAACATTCAAAAGACGTCATTTGAGAATTATTTCCTCGTTGATTTGGGTGTCTCATCATCATCAGATCCTCAACCGAAATGGAGAATTACTAATAAGGTCAGTTGTGTTGTTCCCGAAAATACTGCAGTAAATCCCCTCGAAGAAGAACCTGCAAAAAAAGGAACCAGCCAGCCCAACTAATAGATTAAGTTCGCCAGGAATACAAAAATGTTATTTTACAGACCATGCCAGGAAAGAGTCATAGATTATTTATGGAATATTGATAAAAACCTAAATTAAAAGAATAAACTTACTACCCAAGTCTCATTCTTAAATGGAAACGTACCAGAGACAAAATTCTCAAAAGGTGGCTTCTTCTTTGCATGATTACTGTATTCTGTGAGCTATAGAGACTTGGTTACAAATTTACAATACCGTATATTCATTTTAGATTGTAGGGAAATCCTTTACTTTACGGGTATTATATTACTTAAATTTATTGCATCCTTTCCAGGGTATGGACGCAGAACAGAAGCAACAGACAAAAAGACCAGTCATGTTAATAGGTAAATATTTGATATGAATTCTTTTGCTATAATAAAAAGTTAGCCCTAATTCTTTCTAAATTGCTGAAACTTTTATATCGCATGCTCGAAGCGCCTCGTACCGGCGCCCGGTGCCCACTCGTACCGGCGCCCGGTGCCCACTCGTACCTGGCTCGTCCCAAGGACTTCCAGCTTTTCTCAGAGGAGAGAGGCGTATAGAACTCTTTAGGATGATAATTTCCTCAGGACTCGAACCCACAACCTTCTGCACAAATTTACCTGAAGATAAAATTTACCACCTCCAAGCTTGTTTTTGTCATCATATGACTTTTATTGACGAATCTTCCTTTTACCAGGACAACAAAAATATGGCGAAGTTGATTTCTCCGGGACGATGTTCGTGAACACCGACCAAGGCGACGATTACATGGGAGTTGTATTTGGATATCAAAGCAACAGAAAATTTTATACTTTAATGTGGAGGCACAAAAACATTAATCTATACAATGATACATACCAAGCAGGGATTAAAGGCATTCAAATTAAGGTATGATACCTATTTTATGTATATATATACATTTTATGAATGCTAAGGTTTGGTTACATGGTTTTGATCCAGGTTAATGTATAGGGGAATTGTTGAGCCGCATTTTAGTTATTGCTGCTCGGTTTGAGGTTGTTGTAGTGAGACCAAACTTAATTCTCTCCAAAAGATCCAGAATAGAGCTGCTAGAATAACTACAAATAGTCCATATGATGCTTCCGCTGTCCCTCTGCTCCGGAATCTTGGCTGGTCGTCAATTAGAGATCTCATCAGAAAAGAAACAGCGTCGCTGACCTATAAATCATTAAATTCACTTGCTCCTCAATATTTGGGAGAGCTGTTTACGAAATGCTCTGTGGGTAGTGATCGCAATCTTCGCTCTACCGAAACAAATTTGCAGATACCCTTGTTAAGAACATCTACAGGTCAAAAAGCTTCTTCTTATCGTGGAGCAAAATTATGGAATGAATTAAGTAGGGAAACCAAGTTGGCACCATCCCTGAGAGGTACATTTTATTTTCCATTTACTTTTATTATGCTCGATTCCAAAAGTATATTGTATAAGACTAAGTATTGTATATAAAATGTAATTTTCTTTAATTTAGGCTTTCTTTTTTTCTTTTAAACAGGTCAATTTGTAAAGCAGTTTATAACACTGAAATTTGTTACCTGTATAAATATTTAAAAATGAAATGAAATGGTGTTTAATTTGACATTTAGATATATCGTTATAACTGAGAAACATACATGGCTCTCGAGTGGTTTCAAGGATTTCAACATTTCAAATATCTAAGTTGTTTAGTCATGCAATATCCTTTGAAGCATTCAAATTGATCTATTAATCAGAACTTAGATCTTACTGATATCAAACAACTTTTATTTATTCCCTTAGGGTGAATTTGCGTTCGCATTGATTACTATTCTCGTGCTGAAAAGGTTTTAGGATTTGTATTTTTTGAGCGACATTTTTGGAAGAGCTTTCCATCGTGATGCAATTTGTTCCAAAAGAAAAAAAGTTAAGATACAAGAAAGAGAGCTAAATTGTCATGTGGAGGGAGTGAAACCCTCTTTTTCCGTGACCAATAGTGACCCTGGCTCAAATTTCTTTCTTGTAGGTCGTAAACAGTAATACTGGCCCTGGAACTGTTTTAAGCAATGCTCTTTGGCATTCATCTGATACTGCTAATCAGGTATGAAGTTTCTAGCCGCTTTACTGTCTACAAGGCCTTTCCATGTTGCTGTGATCCTTTAGTATTCAGTTCTTTTCCTCTTCGTGCCTCTTCTTTGCAAAACCACGAGGCTGTAGCCATGACACCACATGAAGCTTGCAAAAGAGCTTTACAGCTGTGTTGCGTTGAACAAATTCGTGTACGATTTCATGCAAAAAGAAAGAAGTTTTTAACGAACACAGTAGCAATCGAAGATTTCCACGTGATCACTGGGAACTGTTTTCACTCTAATTCCAACTTCTAAACAACTTCTTGGTACATGCTTGTATTTTATTTCTTAAAATAACTTCTAGCAGTGAACTAGCGATTTTACGATGATCAATTTGTCGTTAATGCCGAAAAGGATTTATTGACAGATGTGAAGTTAGTAAAAATTGAAAATTTGAATTGAAATTTTGATCGTGAGTGATATGAAGAACTTAAATGATACGAAGAAATAAAGAAACGAAGAATGTTTGTAGGGCACTGTTTCGGACTACAGAATACCTCGAGGGGCCCGGTCGTTCTTTCGCATCTTCCTTTTACGTTTATTTAATCTTGCAGGTGAAAATGCTTTGGGTTGATCCTGCAATGCGTGGCTGGCAACATAAAACTGCATATTCTTTTCATTTGGAATTGAAACCATCTCTTGGCCGAATGAGGTAACGTCCTTAATAACTTGTCATTTGATGAAATATAGTTATATTGGTTGAAGGATCACGTCCATAGCTAAATCATCTCAGCGGAGCAGGATCTAAAATTGCCGAGACAGACAGCAGGTCAGGGGACAAAATCTTCCAGCGAAAGACCATTCATTCAAGCAGAATCCTAGATCCTGCTCCCTTAGCTCCTATTTGTAGATATAGGGGTAAACTTTTTAAGCCACCTTCTAATTAGATTATTTCAAACAAGGATATATCACATTTCTTTACTCATATTCGGATATTTTACCAATGCCAGCATTTGACCCATTTGACCAAAGATATTTATCAAAATCTTTCTTTTCTATTATGTAATTTTTCTGTTGTCTGCATGTGATTTACTTATTCTTGATTTCAGGTTAAAGGTAACACAAGGGAGCACATTGTTTGTTGATTCTGGATATATTTATGATACAACAATAAATGGAGGCAGACTTGGGTTTTTAACATATGGGCAACAAGAAGTCATTTGGTCTAAAGTACAAGCAAGGTGCAAAGATAGGTAAGAGAAGTATAAATCAACCAACGGAAGATCTGTATTGATTGATTGATTGATTGATTGATTGATTGATTGATTGA
>REGM01000059.1:463278-521385 GCA_004194415.1 Aurelia aurita | reverse complement strand
TTTTTCTTTTGTGTTGAACTGATAATCCAAGATTCTTATATCCATGCTGGTCATTTTTATTCGATACTAGGTTGGCATTTGGCACGTCGTTGTAAAAGACACAGAAATAGCATCATACATGCAATTAGCTGGTTTAGAATGGCAAAAGCATCAAAAAATTATTAGTGCACATTATTCGTTTGATCAATTCTCTGGAACTACGCTGACAGATTCAAGTGGAAATTCTAATGCTGGAACATTAGTTGGTGGGCCAAAATGGGTGGAGGTAAGTAAGGATATATGGCTTACGTGATTTTAGATCCAGTTCTTGTGCTTGTTATATAGCTTCGTTTTGTTTAGCTACGAAGTATTGTGCTACGAAGTATTCTGCCAAGTTCTGCATTACGCAATAACCCTTTGTTTCAGCAGGTTCACGTGACTGGCCTAACTGCTGTTTTATTGCTTCTCTCGTTAAAGCTTCCCATGGAAACATTTATTTCTTACAGTAAACTTTTTAAATGAAACTCAGATCAGGTTTGCTGGCTCTCATTCGCTAAACATTCTGCATTGCATTCTAAATTCTAAATATCAAAGCCTCAGTTTTTCATGTTTCCCTTTTCAGAGCTCTGTTGACAAGACTCGTTTCCAGGCCGCGCACCCGACAAGCCGCAGGAGGAGAGATGCAGCAGAAGGGTATTTACATGAAGAACTATAGAAATAAGTTCGCATCTATTCCTATACGCTAATGCAAGCCGTCCAAGATCGTATTCAGGTCTCTTGTACCCAGGTCCCTTATTCCCAGGCCCCTTGTGATCATGTCTCTTGTGCGCATGTTTCAAAAGGAACTGTCCATCATTGGAGCGTATGCTTTTTTATCCTTGGGAGTACTACAAAATATTGATTTTACATGAAATGCATTTAGCAATGTCATGAAAAAACATCCCGGTATTTTGCTACGATATATTTCCTCCAGCCCCCAAAGGCCAAGAAGTCGTTTTTACTTAGGCTTACAGAATTGTTCGATTTTCCAAAATACAAGGGAAACATCGACCTGATTTCGGTATGGACGATTGGCTTTGAGCAGGGGCGCTGTGTATTTTTCAGTCGGTATTGGAGATAAATTAATTTCTGTCGTGGAATGAAATCGAGAAACTGGCAGGTCCCAGTAGTTCTCTTAGTCTTACTAAAAGTAACAGTTAGATGCTAACGTAACTGAATTAAAAGCATTTTTGTCTAAAATCTGGCTCATATTAGATGTCAGGCGAAAATATCCGCAAACAAAACAATTGAATAGTTTTTTAATAGTAATTTTGCGTCATCGCAAATCTCTCCTGACATCCAATGTGAAACAGACATTAGTTCATCCAGTTATCTTACGAACAGCTGAAATTTTTGCAGATTAACACTGCGTTCTTGCATTGGATAAATATAATGTAAAGAGCAGCCTTTTTCGTGAAGCTTTTAAAAAAACGTTGCAAGAATCAGCAGTGTCCTGAAGAATTTTCAGCACTAAAGTTGGTATGATTCCAACCTGGCTCCGAGGGCCAGTTTCCTACGTCAATACTGATTCATGCTGGATTCAGCAACCTCCTTTTAGGTCATGGGAACGAGGTTAGGTATGATTCATCAAATTCTCCGATTATATAGTCTGTCTCAATTTGGATGTCAGGTGAAAATGCCGCGAATAACAACAATTATAGTGTTTTCCATTAGGAATTTTGCGTTATCGCAAATCTCACCTGAGAAGACAGACTTTAGTTATCAAATCATTGTCAAATAGACGTCCGTCGAAATATCACTAAGAGCGAAGTATGAGGTTTTTTCAGGTTGAGGTAAGGAAAAGGTTTTATTTCAAGCGAATTCTAGCAACTTTCTGTTTTCAGAAATAAATTGTCATGTGAAA
The DNA here is from genome assembly GCA_004194415.1 of Aurelia aurita. Classification (NCBI taxonomy): domain Eukaryota; kingdom Metazoa; phylum Cnidaria; class Scyphozoa; order Semaeostomeae; family Ulmaridae; genus Aurelia; species Aurelia aurita. The sequence goes on along the minus strand of REGM01000059.1, from coordinate 519,503 downwards.
GGCAGTTTCCTCCGATTTCAAATATTGATATCTAAGAAAGCTTCTGAAATTCAAACTTTTCTCTTTGAGGAATTTCGTTCGCCGTCTGTGTTTGACGTCGATTTGAGTAATACAAACTGTATGGATAAAAACTGTTATGTACCCATTCAGTTTTCGTCGAGGGTGTACCACTGGGATTTTTTTATAATGCAAAGGATTTTGTCAAAGGCAGACGAGATTTTTATGGAGTGATATGCCCATCGATTTTTGCTAGTATTTTAACAAACGATTACGCTAAAGATGACGGAGAGGAATTTTTTACCACGATGCATTGTGTTCTAATGACGAATCTTTAACGATTCTTTTGGCTTCGATAGAGGGACGCAATATATCTTGGTAAACAGTTCATTGCCACTATCTTTAGCGTAATCGTGTAGTCTGCTCGCAGTCTAAAAACCGTTATAGTTTTATTTTGTACATACTCATCGATGTTAATTGATCGTACGTTATTTTTTACTCGATGCACCGTGATGAAAATATTTCATTTAAAAATTTTTATGTAGATGTACTTTCATTGTTTTTAAGCTTGTAAGATAGTGATCTTAGGGTGTGTTTGATTGGTACTGATTCTGAAAACGGTAGACTTGGTAGACTCGGAATTTGTGTTTGATTGCCTCTGAAATTCTCAAAACGGTAGGTTTGGTAGGTTTGGAAGGCCTTCTGAACCTTCTGCTCCAAAAAGCAGAAGGTTTGGCAGACTTTGGAGAGATTCTCGTTTTCATTAGCGAACCCTGGTGGTGAATTCGAAACCTACCGTTTCCAAGATTTCTGTGTTTGATTGGGAAATATATTTCCATCTCTGCGAAGTCTACCGTTTTCAGAATTTGGTAGGTTTGGAATTACCAATCAAACACACCCTCAGCATCTTTTAAAGTATTATCAATGAACGTATTTCAAGTTTGTAGAAATTTTAGAAACATCTTGTCACGCTATCAGCTGAAGATAATTGAAAAAGTCATAATATTCTTTCATGATTTTAAAATCTTATAAGAAACATAATACAGGCTATCTATTCTAACCAAAAATGTAAATGTAGCTCTCCATCTACACTGATAATAGCTAAAGATCTGACAACAAAATAAATCTAAAAACCTAAAAGCGAAATAGAAACAGCATGACTCATTCAACCTCGAACCCAGGGTAACAATGGGCGGCCAGGGTATCATGTGCGCTGAAGGGAGGCTGAAGACACTGATAGCCCTGGAATCGAGGTTGTGACTCATTCTGTTCCTCATCTTTCAATAACGATAATTACGAAACTTAAGCAGAAAACATTGGCTTAGGAATTCAATTTCAAATTTCAATCCTCTTTTTTAAGTTTCTCGCATTACTTAATATGTTATGAAATCATACCCCTGCAGTTGCTGAATCGTACTTTTTCATGTTTATNTTAAAATCTTATAAGAAACATAATACAGGCTATCTATTCTAACCAAAAATGTAAATGTAGCTCTCCATCTACACTGATAATAGCTAAAGATCTGACAACAAAATAAATCTAAAAACCTAAAAGCGAAATAGAAACAGCATGACTCATTCAACCTCGAACCCAGGGTAACAATGGGCGGCCAGGGTATCATGTGCGCTGAAGGGAGGCTGAAGACACTGATAGCCCTGGAATCGAGGTTGTGACTCATTCTGTTCCTCATCTTTCAATAACGATAATTACGAAACTTAAGCAGAAAACATTGGCTTAGGAATTCAATTTCAAATTTCAATCCTCTTTTTTAAGTTTCTCGCATTACTTAATATGTTATGAAATCATACCCCTGCAGTTGCTGAATCGTACTTTTTCATGTTTATTTTTTAGAATATTTTTTAGAATATTTTTGAGACAGAAGATCAGGTACTCTGGGTTCTTTTGTTTCTTCCCAAATATTGTCAGGTTTCAGTTGCTTTAACTAAACCACTTTGGTGTCCAGTGTACTGCAGGAAGGGAATTACTCGCCCCAAATAACTAACCCACCTGCGTGAAACTTTATGTGCCCGTCTACAACAACAAAAATACACTATAAGCGTTCCAATATTATTAAAAAAAAACTTCTTAGTCAAAGAGCTCTAACTCTCGTGGTTTCTTGACCCATGATCCAAATTTGGATGTTTTAAACTGTTTGTTCATTATTTCCTTTGCTTTCTGAAATCCTTCTGCATTTTCTTTCGCCTCCCTGTATGTCTCGAAATTCACAAGATGGTGTAGTTCTGGAACTTTTGAGCAAACCAACTTGAAACGTTTATAAAGTTCTGCTTTACAAAGTCTGGATGGTGTTGGGGCGTTATCCGTGCGCGTTAAACATGATCCAGTCCTCCCGTCTGTCATCTCAACTCCTGAGCCTCCAAGATACCAATTAATACTCAGATTATTTGTTTTCTCTGTCTCTCTCGGGGGGTCGTATGCAGTTACTCGACCAAGCCATGGATGGTTTAAAGCATAGGGCATAGGCAGCTCAGAATCGATATTTGAAGTCTTGCTTAAACGGCAACACACTCCTCTTGACAGATGGCCATGCTCGTATAAATAACCAAGGGTCAATGATTCTAAATAGATTGGATCTATCAAATGACTCAGCAAAGCTCCTTGCATGCCTAACACATTCCATCTGCAAACTTTGTCAGTGCAGGACATCGTACGTAACCTTCCACCCATGACAATCCCATCCCATGTTTGAGGCCCGTCATTTGGGTCGATTAGGATCGTCCCTTCGCCATCTTCGATCTTAGTGCGCAATAACCCTTGTTGTTTTGATGTATACAAGGGGGTATGCTCACGTGGGCCACTTGGGGCTTCAGTGTTCATTTCACGAGGGGAGAACAATGCCCCATCCCCGCAGGGTGCTGTGCTGATGTATAAATGAAACGTAAATCCATCTTTGACTTGTAATTTCCCGTCCATTCCTCCTTCTTCGAATATGGACCTCTCTTTAGAGTAGTACTTATCAAGCTCTGAATACAAGAAGACGAGAAAGGACCTCCGGCAGATAATTTCAGCGTGTGAATCATTCACCGTTTTCCCATCCAACGTCAGCCTGTCTCCTGTTATACATCGATTCCCTGCACCCACACTCACAACAATCCCTGCCTCATCCTCGTAGCTCTTCATAATAATAGCAGCAATTACTTTCCTTCCTGCAAACTTCTCTTGTACTTCTGACGACAACTTGATAAATTTGTGGTGACTCAAGCTTGCAATTTTATCAAAATGGCTCAGATTTGCATTGCTCGCTAATCGTGAACTTGTTGCTACAGCATTGCTTGATTGTTGGCTCAAGATTTCTCTCAGTGCAACATCAGCGGCTTCTCTTCTTGCATCTTTCATGTTCCCTGCAGATACAGCGTTGTACATTTTCCCGTTCATATTCACAGCAACAAGAAATTTATTCTGTCCACCTTTACCTTCATACAAAAGATCAAATGTGATAGGCATTCCATTCTTCTGTGCATACTCATTTATAGCACTTACAGGATTCTTGTTGAGAGCAGCGAATGTTACACTTGAGAGTTCTGTAGGCATCTGTTGTCGTTGAGCAGTAGGCATTTGTTGCCGTTGGGCAGTGGGAATTTGTTGTTGTGGTGCAGCAGGAACTGGTCTTTGCATCTGACTATAAGACGGTCCTCGTGGCTGTTGAGGAGCATTGATCAATTGTTGTCTCTCGGAATGAGTTGCCATCGAGCCTGATTGAGACTTTGGTGCAAAACTGGATTCTTCTGTTGTTTGTGAGTGCCAAGAAAGTTGTCTTGCCATCTGGGACTCTCGCTGAGGCTGGCTAGAATGTTCACTTCTCCCCAAAGATGTTCGCTGAGGTAGTAATCTGGTACTACTGCTTGCTGATGCAGTGTGGGCATCTGAGGGTGAAACGAAAGAGCTTGGGCCATCAGGGGCAAGTCTCCATGCTGGGGGCTGATTTGATGTTTTCACGATCATTCCTTGATTTTGCATTTCATACAATGTAGGGTTGACTTCTTTCTTTTTCTTTCTGTTGACAGCTTTTGCAACCTCCAATGTTGAAACTGGTCTCCTGAACGGCTTGAGAAAAGTTACAATCTTTTCTGCCATCCGTTCATCAACTTGATATTGATCCTCTTGTCGTTCCCTAAAGCTGAAGTCCATCAGTGGTGGGGGTGACGTTTGGTAATCATCCCTTTGATCATAGCTATCACTTTGTTGACCAGATGACCATCTGTCAGGCTGATAGCTATCACTTTGTTGACCAGATGACCATCTGTCAGGCTGATCTTCTTCCTGATATCCCCCTGAAAATGATGCTGGATGATGTGTAGCTCTTGGCTCTTCATCATAGTAGCCTTGGCGACTTTGATACTGACCGCTTTGCCTTCCATATTGCCTTTCAGAGTGAGTTGCTTGTGGTCTGTCATACATTGCTTTTACTAACAATGCTGGTCTGGGACCTAATTTCTGCATCATTTCATGGGGTGCTTTAGGACGGTTGGATGCGTCATGAGAGGGTTGTGGGGGCCTGCGTGCTTGGTGACTTCTAAAATCAGCCCCATCTCTGTGCAATGGTCTTTTCCCATGAAGGGGTCCAGATTGAAAATAAGGTTTATGTTCCATTTCTTGGATTGGCTCACCGTAAGATTGCATTTCATCATCTTGAAACTCATGTGGTGCTTTGGGACGACTAGATGCCCCATGAGAGGGTTGCGGGGGCCTGTGTGCTTGGTGACCTCTAAAATCATGTGGATCCCTGTGTTGCAACGGTCTCTTTCCATGAAGGGGTTCTGATGGAAAATGAGGTTTATGTTCCGCTTCTTGGATAGGCTCACCGTAAGATTGCATTTCATTGTCTTGGAGCTCGTGTGGTGCTTTAGGACGACTAGATGCCTCATGAGAGGGTTGTGGCGGCCTGTGTGCTTGGTGACTTCTAAACTCATCTGGACCACTGTGTAGTAATGGTCTCTTTTCATGAAGGGGTTCTGATGGAAAGTGAGGTTTATGTTCAACTTCTTGGACAGGCTCAACATGAGACTGCATTTCATCATCTTGGAACTCAGACTCTGTTGGTTCACTGCCTTTTCTGTCTAGTTTGACATATTTTCTTGCTGGCATATTTTCACTGGATTCAAAATCAGAATTTGGGTTACCCTCGCTATCTGACATTGCCAGATTAAATTGCTCCTTCTCATCGACACCCTGATCTTGCTGCACAGTGCCCATAGCATGATCTGCAGGGGTCATTTGCCAACATACCTTTCTACCCTCCTGAGTTTTGTTGATTATGCCCCTCTTTTCAAGGGAATATAACGTTGGATTGACTTGCTTTGCAGTAGTCAGACCAATTCCTTTGCTGATCTCAAGAGCAGAGAATGCAACAGTTGACTGCTGAATATGTGTTAAGACGTTTTCCTCAAGATTTTCATTGGATGCCATGGCTGTTTTGACCTACAATTAATGAGTTCTGTATTATCTAAGTGTTCAAGAAACGTTTACAATTAAGATTCTTATTATATTAATTATATTAATATCCAAATTATATTAATATTATATTATATCAATATTATATTAATATAATTACAGATAACATTCCACAAATTTCTACTGGGGATGCATGAGCATACTGGAAAAAACAATGTATGTTACGCCAAAGATCTTCAGCGTAGACTTGAAAAATTAATTAATAACTATAAAATAGGCCTATTGCTTTACCAGACTGGAAAGTTTGCAAAGTGCGCACGGAAGATGCGCACCTGGCTATTGCTTTAAAGATAATAACTCTATTCTTCTCCCGATGCTATACTTAAAATTGCGCGTGGAAGATGTTCCGCATGTGCAACATAAAATGCAGTCTGGTTTCTTTAAATAGCGATGTCACTGCGCAGGTCCGCCATGTTGGATTGCCTGCGCATAACAAACGCGTGACGTTCTCAGCGCGTTTCTCGAAGCACGGGACTGAGTTTGGTCAGCAAACAAAGGGCTTTCGCTGATTCTGCGTGTAACTGTGGGACATCTACGATATTCTGAGGGAAGCTCCGATAATTGATCGTACTTGAGAGAAAGATTCGCTGAAACTGTACGAACGGTCTTCGAGTTGTAGCCATTTGAAGTTTCTTCAACGTTATTTCGCAAGGTTCGCTGCAAGTGTAGTACATGAATTTTGGTTCATAGGAAGATAATACTGTTGGGAAGTGATTCCTTCTTATTCGTTCAAGTTTCGTTGATTCGTTAACAAGCGCCGACCTACAAAGTAGGCACTGCTCACCGTGAATCGCCATTTTTTCCGGAAAGCGGCCTAGGCCGAAATTTTTGATTTTTCGAATTTCGAATTTTTGATTTGTCCCCATTTTTCATTCAAAACACTGTATCAAAAAGTAACAAGAATTTGCGCGTTTACTGATTCTTCTTTAGATCATAACTTTTGTTAGAAATGAGATATTGTAGTTCTGAAAACTGTTTTGTGTATAGTTCACATAGATATTTCAGATGATGCATTGATGACACTGATATTTGGAGCAAATAAAATTTGCTTAACATCTCTACTTTAATAGAATTGGAGGTGTAAAACTTTGCGTTGAAAAAATGAACTTTCAACCCAGGATGCATGACTTATCTATATGGGATGACCATTATTGTGATCAAATACTCACCCCTACCTAACCTTAAAGCCTTGGCCTAGTCAAACTAAAAGTTTCAAAACTTCAACCTTCCTTTTTAACCTCTCCTCGATCGAGGCTCCTCGAGGTCGAGGAGAGACTTCAGATTTCTTGCAAGTCTTGGTCATTTGCAAGTGCTGACTACAAAACTACTGCAGTTAACTCTTTGACTGGTTGTTTACAAGGCAAATTAAAACATAATTACCTGAAATTCGCTGCTTTTTATAGCCACACCAAATTGCTCAACGTGCTTGGAAAACTGCGGCCATGTTTGTTTTTAGGCCCATTTTGTATGTCTCTTTATCATGTTGAGGCACATACCTGCGCAGATTCGTCTGTTTTTCTTAATATAGAGGCTAGCAACTGTCAGTTTGAATAAAAGGCGGCCTAACAAGAAGGTGACAAGAAGTAGACAAGATCCGAAACTTAAAGGAAAAGAAAGTCTTTGAGGTTTGTTTACAACTACAAGTTTTTTTGTTTTTACTTACTCATTAGGAAGAATACTGTGTGGTGAAAACTGGTGTAATTTGCAGCTGCAAAGTTGAAGAGAAATACCACCCTCTACCCTACCTACCCAACAATCATCCTACCTTGCTTTTTTTCTTCTGTTTTTATAGGCCTGTTCCTGCCTAACCTAACTGAGCTGGAGTTTCAAACACTGCGTGTAAGAAATGGTTGCCTTTTGGAGCTCTTTAGGATTATGAGTTTGAAAGAACATTTTACGATAGATCAATCAATAAATAAGGAAGATGGCTGGATCGTAAGAATTTGAACAAGGAAAGTTTCAACATTATCAACAAAGGCAAGAAGATTGTTGGAAGATCTGGAAACAGTTTAGACACAACAACAACAATGGAGTCACAGAACAATGCAGATGTTCCTGAAAGTGCAATATGAAATTAGAGGCTGCCAAATAGATACAGAGTGATGCTTGGATTTTGAGAAAAGAAAGCACGGCACTTTATGGCACCCCACAATTAGAGAATGATGCAAGAAGTACCAATCAGTGTTGCTGTAAGGGTAAGGAGATTCCAATGTTACATGAACTAAAGTTATCAACAGCGAAGCAACCTTCACATGATATTAAGGAGGTCACCATAGGTTGACTGAGGTATTCCGTAGCTCTTTGGACTGATCTGTTTCAGGCTGCATTCCATCAACCTGGATATAACCGTTTTAAAAATTTCTCACCCTGACTGAGCTCCTTTTTTAAAGAGTCCCTTTTTTAAGCTGGAATAATAGAAACACAAGCCCGAAATAGGACAGTTTTTATCCGTTTTAAACACGGGCTAATGGAAACACAGCCTCAGATTAAAAGGCTTAAAAATATTGCCATGCACAGGGATTTCTCCTCCAACCTGGATCGCAGACCAGATGAGAAAATGGGCCCTTCAAAATAGACAATAGGGAACAAAGGAAATTTGTCCATGGAAGATATTGTCAAAAGAAAGGGCTATACTCTGCAGCGAGGGTCCTCCACACACTTAATTTTTCAGCAAAATAAAGAGAAAAAGATTATTACATATACGGTAGCATTATTTCTTTCTGAGATTATGAATTAGATATCTTTGAAATTAATTCCTTTGGCTTTGAACATGTTTATTCACAATGTAATTACCCGATATAAAACTGCATGTCAAATTCAGAAAATTGTGTTTGGTAAATTTTATGAAGAACAAAGGATGCTAATTTAATGTTTTTTCAAACAGGTTCGACCACTTGTAGGTCAAGAGAAAGTTCATCATGAAGATCAATGCATTTCATTTGTTGGTGGAAAACCACAACTTATTCTTGGGAGAAACAGAGGATTCAAATTTGACCATGTTTTCAGGCCAGAAGATAAACAGGTACCAGGAAAAATAATTAGAAAATATTTTAACATGAAAGAGTTTGTGCAAGGTTAAAACTTGTATTTGCAAAGAGCAAACAAATCTAAAAATATCCCATTCAAATCAAAGATGCACACATGCTGTGAGCAATGGATAGCCAAAGAAACAATGCTGTCCCTGAGTGTTTTCGTTGTTCTATTGATAGACAATCCTATTTACCATTGCACATTAAGGAGACAGAGTAGAAGTAAATGAAATGGAGGGTGGGGATTTATCTTTACTGAAAATTTTCCGCAGCAATTTATTTGAATCATGCTGAGAAAATTGTTTTTAGGCTTTTTGTACCCTTATCTATTTTAGCTATCAATGACACACAATGTGACATGAAAAAAAGAATTTGCTAGTAGCAGAATTTCTACTTCCATGAAACTTGCATTGCTTTTTTGGCTAATGTTCATTGACTCTTGGCAAGGCAGTCACCATCTAGAATCTCATCTAGATTCTCTGTTAAGGAACCAAACAACCAACNAGAACTGTCAGTTTTGAATAAAAGGCGGCCTAACAAGGTGACAAGAAGTAGACAAGATCCGAAACTTCAAGAAAACAAGGTCTTTGAGGTTTGTTTACAACTGCAAGTTTTTTACTCATTAGGAAGAATACTGTGTGGTGAAAACTGGCGTAATTTTCAGCTGCAAAGTTGCAAAAGAAATACCACCCTTCCCAACAATCATCCTACTTTGCTTTTCTTCTGTTTTTAGGCCTGTTCCTGCCTGATGAGCTGGAGTTTCAAACACTGCGTGTAAGAAATGGTTGCCTTTTGGAGCTCTTTAGGATTATGAGTTTGAAAGAACATTTTACACATAGATGAATCAATAAGGAAGATGGCTGGAATCTAAGAATTTGAACAAGGAAAGTTTCAACATTATCAACAAAGGCAAGAAGATTATTGGAAGATCTGGAAACAGTGTAGACACAACAACAACAATGGAGTCGCAGAACAATGCGGATGTTCCTGAAAGTGCAATATGAAATTAGAGGCTGCCAAATAGATACAGAGTGATGCTTGGATTTTGAGAAAAGAAAGCACTGCACTTTATGGCACCCCACAATTAGAGAATGATGCAAGAAGTACCAATCAGTGTTGCTGTAAGGGTAAGGAGATTCCAATGTTACATGAACTAAAGTTATCAACAGCGAAGCAACCTTCAAATGATATTAAGGAGGTCACCATAGGTTGACTGAGGTATTCCGTAGCTCCTGGACTGATCTGCTTCAGGCTGCATTCCATTAACCTGGATATAACCGTTTTAAAAATTTCTCACCCTGAGCTTCTTTTTTAACGTGTCCCGTTTTTAAGCTGGAATAATAGAAGCACAAGGCGGAAACAGGACAGTTTGATCCGTTTTAACCCCGGGTTAATGAAAACACAGCCTCAGATTAATAGGCTTAAAAATATTGCTATGCACAGGGGATTTCTCCTCCAACCTGGATCACAGACCAGATGAGAAAATGCGCCCTTCAAAATAGACAATAGGGAACAAAGGAAATTTATCCACGGGAGATATTGTCAAAAGGGCTATACTCTGCAGAGCGTGGTCCTCCACACACTTAATTTTTCAGCAAAATAAAGAGAAAAAGATTATTGTATATATATATATACAGTTAGCATTATTTCTTTCTGACATGCAAATATTCAAAAATTCTCTTGTGATCTTAAGAAAGGATCTGAAAAATTATGAATTAGATATCTTTGAAATTAATTCCTTTGGCTTTGAACATGTTTATTCACAATGTAATTACCCGATATAAAACTGCATTTCAAATTCAGAAAATTGTGTTTGGTAAATTTTATGAAGAGCAAAGGATGCTAATTTAATGCTTTTTCAAACAGGTTCGACCACTTGTAGGTCAAGAGAAAGTTCATCATGAAGATCAATGCATTTCATTTGTTGGTGGAAAACCACAACTTATTCTTGGGAGAAACAGAGGATTCAAATTTGACCATGTTTTCAGGCCAGAAGATAAACAGGTACCAGGAAAAATAATTAGAAAATATTTTTAACATGAAAGAGTTTGTGCAAGGTTAAAACTTGCATTTGCAAAGAGCAAACAAATCTAAACATATCCCATTCAAATCGAAGATGCACACACGCTGTGAACAATGGATAGCCAAAGAAACAATGCTGTGTCTGAGTATTTTCTTTGTTCTATTGATAGACAATCCTATTTACCATTGCACATTAAGGAGACAGTAGAAGTAAATGAAATGAAGGGTGGGAATTTATCTTTACTGAAAATTTTCCGTAGCAATTTATTTGAATCATGCTGAGAAAATTGTTTTTAGGCTTTTTGTACCCTTATCTATTTTAGCTATCAATGACACACAATGTGACATGAAAAAAAGAATTTGCTAAGTAGAATTTCTACTTCCATGAAACTTGCNGCAATGGATAGCCAAAGAAACAATGCTGTCCCTGAGTGTTTTCGTTGTTCTATTGATAGACAATCCTATTTACCATTGCACATTAAGGAGACAGAGTAGAAGTAAATGAAATGGAGGGTGGGGATTTATCTTTACTGAAAATTTTCCGCAGCAATTTATTTGAATCATGCTGAGAAAATTGTTTTTAGGCTTTTTGTACCCTTATCTATTTTAGCTATCAATGACACACAATGTGACATGAAAAAAAGAATTTGCTAGTAGCAGAATTTCTACTTCCATGAAACTTGCATTGCTTTTTTGGCTAATGTTCATTGACTCTTGGCAAGGCAGTCACCATCTAGAATCTCATCTAGATTCTCTGTTAAGGAACCAAACAACCAACAAAAGCTAAATAAATGAAGAATCTTTATCTTGCTTCTGTAGGACCAAGTTTACAAAGATTGTGTTGAGCAACTGGTATTGGGTTGCTTGGATGGTTATAACGCCACTGTATTTGCATATGGGCAAACTGTAAGTACTTCTGTCTTGTTAGCTTATTGTCTTAGACAAGTCATGTTTTTTAGACTAGCCAGATTTGGGAAATTGTAAATACTGAATTGAATTTAAAGTAAGGTTAAATCAAAGTTTCTTTGCGAATCTTGAAACCTTTTTGTCTTAAGATTCATTTGATGTGAACATTGAATGTTGTATTTGATTTATATATTTATTTGATGTATTTTTTTTAAGGGATCTGGCAAAACGTACACAATGGGCACAGGGAACTTGGGAGGTCTACTGGATGATGAGCTTGGGATCATTCCAAGAGCAATTAGAGACATTTTCCAAATTATGCAGGTTTGTGAAGTATTTTTGACCAGCTGGTTTCATTTAATTGTGAATCTAAACATTTTTAGTCGATTGTGGTGCTACTACATTCTTGGATTGTATATTTTCTTTGAGAAAATATCCATCTTTTATAGGACAAAAAAGAAGAAGTATTGTATAGAGTGAAAGTATCATTTATTGAAATTTACAAGGAAGAAGCAAAGGATCTGTTGGAATTCGAAGGAACAAGTAAAGATCTTCATATACGAGAGGATGATAAAGGAAATACAAGTGAGTTTTTGATATTTAGATGATAAAGGAAATACAAGTGAGTTTTTATATTTACAACAGAACTATTTACTGCAGGGTGTGTTTTTAACTTTTTGAGGCAGTTTAAGGTCGAATAAAGCTTTAAATTTCCGATTTGTGAAGTTTCAGCCGCGTGCAAAGAGGCAAAGATTAACAATAGGCGCCCATAAATCTTATTATTCTTTCGTTCCTCAATCCCTTGCAGAGGTATGCATGTTGCCAGTTATTTTTAAAGTAGAATTTGGTAAACTCATCCTATAATCGTTCTTAAATGATTGTTTTCTGATAAAAGTTAACTTAATCTCAGTGTTAAATAAATTAGTTTTACTCTCGATGTTAATCAATGTTTTGCTGAAATTGAAAATCACGTTGAGTATACCTAATGATAGCAATCTAATGCTCCAAGGTGAGAATTATTTGAGAGTTGCTGCTTATTTGATTTTTGAGTTTCTGGATAAATCTTAAATCTGCAGTGTCCAATAGGGAGTCCGCTGTTTTTTTTTCTTATCTGACAAGTATCAGATTGAAACGTTTAGCAAGCACTTCCCGTACTTGATTCGACCTTCACTATCCATTTTCCGTCTTCGTAGTTGTGTCTGGCCTAAGAGAAGAAACCGTGCATTCTCCAGAAGATGTATTGGTTTGCCTCGATTCGGGTGCTGCATTACGTCATACTGCGTCGACACAAATGAATGAATATTCCAGCAGATCACATTGTATTTTTACGATCATGATTGGTAAGCACTTTAATCTATTTTCATTTGTCTTTATTCTACATAGAGAACACTATCTGCGCGTTCCTTTGGCAAGCCAAAAAATCAAGATTCCATTCAAATTCAACCAACCGGATCTAAATGTTTTGAATTGAAGCAATGTTAAAATCTTAAACAATGCAATCATGAGTGTTTTGATTGCCAAAGGAACTCGAGGTGTATTTAGAACCAAGTTGGATGATCAGCTAGGGTGAAGTTTTGATTTCTGAAGGGGAAGAACTCGAAAAGATTGCAACTTAGTTCAGTTAGTTTCCTCTGTATACCATTTACGAACGAAATCCGTATGTTCTGAGATCATCACTTCTTAGTGGTCCAAACAGCTTCTATCTTGAGTTTGAAGGCTACTTCTTGGAGGCAATACACGGTTCAACACTTCTCACCAGAACAAAAGTGGTCATTATGACGCTGTAAGTTTTACTCGAAACTTACTCGAAATTGTTTGTCTTGGCGCGTCCAAGCGCCAAGCGTTGAGCTGTGTATTTCATAAAAAACACTTTTTTGTCAAGAATAAAGCGCTGGAATTGTTGGTAGAGCTGAAGTCAGGCAAATATGGATTTTTTCCTGTTTTTTTCCCTGTCTCTGATGCCTGGGCATAGTGCTGCAGACACAACGATTTTTCTAGCATTTATACCACCATATTTAGCACTAATTTGACTTAGATGACTTCTTATGTTTGAAATATGCCCTAATCATTTTAGAGCAACATTCGATATTGAAAGAAGAAAGTGGAAGAGAAACGACAGAAAGTGACAGCACAGTGACAAGTGCTAAGTTCCATTTTGTCGATTTAGCTGGTTCAGAGAGAGCTCATCGCACAGGGAACCAAGGTGAAAGATTTCGTGAATCGATTTCGATAAACAGTGGTTTGCTTGCATTAGGCAATGTGATCTCAGCTTTAGCGGATTCAAGGAGAAGACAACAACATGTTCCATACAGACAAAGTAAATTAACGAGGCTGTTAAAAGATTCACTGGGTGGAAATAGCAGGACTGTTATGATCACGTGTTTAAGCCCATGTTCATTGGATTTTGACGAAAATCTCACTTCACTCAAGTATGCAACAAGGGTAAGTAGACAAGCAGTTTTCCTGAAAATTGTATGTGCTTAGGTCCTATATGAAAATTGTATGGGCATACGAAAGCCAGTGCCTTGTAGGTTGTTTTCTCGCTCTTTCTATAGGCGCTTTAGTGGTTGGGCGATTCGTAAAAAGTCAGCGATTTTCTCTGCACCCATTCAGCAGTTCGCTGAGTACCTTATTGATATCCAATCGACATTAAAGGGGCTGTACAAGCAAAACTACCAAAAGCCATGACTTTCTTTCCCTAATGCAGGCAAATAGCAGCAGATACATTGCAAATGAACATATTTTGTAAAGGTTTGAACTCCGTAGAATTAGCCAGTGCAATCTCATTTTTCATACCATCAACGATTTTAGAGATACAGCTAGATTTTGAGTCACAAGTTTTAGATGTGTTTAGCTTAAACACGCGAAAAGCCACTGCAGGCTAAAGAGATTCTATGCCACGTGCCAATTAGAGAGGAATTTCTCATTGAATTTGTGACGTTGGCTAGCTTATCTTTGTCTTTGTTTACTAAAATCTTGAACAGCCCATTTAAGATCCTCGATGCAAGGAAGTGTCAGTAGGATCTGCTTACTTTACTTTATTTGGTTGCTGGAGAAGTTGGAAAAAATTTCGTTATTTTATGCTGTTGTTTTATCTTTTAAGAAATAATACTTTTGAAAGATGCTTGAGAATTGGATTGCAAAAATTTTTCCTAGTTTGCATTCTTTGTTGAAAAACGTACAGTTTTCATTTAAACAACTTGCTTATTCAAGGAAAATTATTTATTTTAGATTTCTCTCATTTCTTTCTCAGGCAAAGAACATAAAAAACAAACCAGTTGTAAACACAATTGTCGAAACAGCGAAATTGGCTCAGATGCAGAATGAAATTCAGGTAATTCCTATTTTGTAACAGATTTTGCGTTTTCGTCAAACTCGTGATTGAGTCAACGCATCTCGCAGGTTTAGTAGTTTACATGATAGGGGATGAAGGACCACCAAATACAAATTGTGATCCTGTTGTTTCAAACACAACATTCATAAGTTTTCTTATTCCGTAGCAACAAACGTTATTATTCTTTGCATTTTTTGGGTATCCGCATCCTCGTTCGATTGTACCCAATGCTATGTTTTCTTTGTACGGATAAGATGCCCTTCTCCTAGGATAGTTTCAGCTGACAGCCGTTACTAATTGTGACTTCCAAGTTTTGAAGTGCTCAAGGACCTCAAAATATACGTCTTTACGATATTATTTCAGGTCCTACGTGATGAATTGCTACGCCAGCGTACTATGCCAATGTCGATGCATGATACTGACAAACTTGAGGGAACAGTCAAGGATCAGAAACTAAGGGAAGAAGTACAAAGGTATTTGCCTTCAAATTCTCTATAAAATCTTTCATATCTTAAGCGAGGGTTTTGAAGAATTGGGCCTCCATGTTTTCATGTATCGAGAGGTGTTTAACATCATCAGCCCATGCTAAGAGCTTCCACAAAATTGGAGGTTGTTTGATTGCGTCCAATAAAAATCCTATAAGCATGTACAATCATAATCAAATGAAACCTTTCTTTTCAAGCCACCCATCACGTGACATAATGTAGTTTACAAAGGAATTCATCTCCCAGAAGAATAATCGTGCAATTGGCTTTATTTCTTGTTACAGATTAAAAAACAAATGCCACGTTTTCGAAAACATCAGCCACGAAGCAGCTTCTTTGATCAAACTATTTCATGGCTCAGACATGCCTCCATATGATATTCAAGACAAATTAGAAGAATGGATTGATCGTTGGGAAGAATTAAAAGGGGTGCAACAAGAATCCGGCTTCGGTTCAATGTTTGTCGGCAAATTAGAGAATGACGTAGTGCGAAAACTGCAATCTGAACTTGCTAAGGTATTTTCTTTATATGTTTGCTTGTTAATTATTGTATGTGAGCGTATTTTTCTCTACTGTACACAATCAAATAGCCAAGAAAATGTTCTTACCTTGAAGACTGCACAAGTAGTATTTGTAATAACTGAGACTTTTGAAAGAAAGGATGAAATTACCTTTATGAACAACTTTGACAACTGCTAATAAAACGTGGGAAAAGTTAAAAAGATAAAAAGTTTGTGCGTTCCATACTCAACAATGGGGTGTCCAAAAGCAACAACGTCTACTTTATGTGGGGGAGCGCAACTAGAGCTTGCTATGAGTGAATCTTTGTAAAAGTTTTGCATTTAGATCTGTATAAAATTTCTCAATATGATCATGATGCGGAAATAATTGTAAAAGCTGGATTGCATCATGGGCTTTACGAAACGCGGTAGTTGTTCCTGTAGCAGTTTTTTCTCCCAGTGTCCCTCTGCCCGTGAAGGTTGTTGTCACTCAAATTTTCAGGACACAGGGATACAATGAAAACCGGGCACAGGGAAACAGGGAGGAACAAACTGCTGTAGGAACAACAACTACCGCGTTTCTTAACGCCCATGATTACATGTATCTGAAGATCGAATTTCGTGAAGCCAAAGTTAATGGCAATGAAAATGTTAAATGATGGTCAAATCGCTATCTTTCTCTATATATTCGTTAACTTTGAAATCTTTCTTTCGTTACAGTATAAAAATGATCTTCAGAATGATGAGGAAATATTTGTGGAAAAAACAAAACAAAGTGAAGAACTGATACGGCAAATGGAAGAGCTTGAAGAAGAGAAAACAAAATTGGAATTTGAATTAAAGAAATACGTTGATGAAGATAAGCAAAAAGATAAGCAGCTATTTGAACAACAACTGAAATTATTGGCATATGAGGATCAATTGACACACAATCACACCGACAGAAGTAAGTTTTTTATATATTCAATTAAAATTTTACAATACAAGATACTATTAAAACTACTTACAAACTACTTTGCGATACTACAAAGACGATACCATGGAGAGCAAAATGCTATGACTACTCCGTGGCCATTACATAGAAAACTAAAAGTCTGTCTCGAATTAGATGTCGCATGAAAATGTCTGCGAATGGAACAATTGAAGTGACTTGAAGTACAATTTGATATACTCCAGCCCCGTGGTGACATTTCTATGGTTCTTTTGTGTCTAATGTTTTGTGGGTGGATTTGCCCAGATTTTTTGTTCAAATTGTCCCGGCTTAGAGCATACTATTTTTTCGGTAGTTACTTCTGCTGTGCATCACACAATTTTTGATGGAAAACCACAGTAGCATTTGAAATAATCCAAATCTAAACTAAGGTAATAGCTTCTCGTTGATCATTTCAGGCGCTCCTAGTTCCACTCGTAAACATGCACCAAAAAGTGCACCACCTCTCAGGGGCAGAGGAGAAGCAAGCATTTTGTCCCGTTTCAAGACGAGGTTTGGTTCATTTGAAGAAGACCAAGTGATGAAGAATTTTCGAGCCCGCAATGAATTACTTGTTTCAAAATATGAAGATGTAGATGAAGTTTCGCATGATGAATTTGATAGCATTGAAGATGACAAATCAGATTTTGAAAGGAAAGGTCGAAATGAAGGGTTACGGAACAAGAAAAGGTTTGCTTTTGGCCAACTCTCTTAATATTGTTTTGAAAGTTCAGATTAAGACTACGTTCACGCGATGCCGGCACATTTTGAAAACGGCGAAAAATGCGACGGTAGCAAAATTTAGCTAGCGTTCACACGATACCGGCATAATTTGAAAACGGTAGGAAATTTTACGGTAACAGACTCGTTGCAATCTCCCCAAGAATTTGATACCAAAGAAATGTACCCACATCTCAAGAATCGATCAGACTCGTTTTGAAAGCGTCGAAACTTGTTCTGTTTTCATCGTTTTCGAGTGTTCACACGATGCCGTTTTCAAAATGTGCCAGTTAGAGTAACGTTTTCAAAATCTACCATTTTCAAAATCTGCCGGCAAAAAATGTGCCGTTTTCGTGTGAACGGGAGGCCTATCCGTCACATTATTCACCGTTTTCAAATTGTGCCGGTATCGTGTGAACGCAGTCTAAGACCTTCTCCCAAGAGTCTATCTTGCAGTACCTTTTCCACTTTTGTCAACGTTCTCTTCGTTTTCATAAACTTTATATTGTTTAGTTTAGTAGTTCAAGAGAGCTTTCAGGCTAGCTTTTCCAAATTAGGAGTCAATTCAACTTTATGCAAAATTTAGAGAGCTGGATGGTGGTCAACGATTTAAATACTTGCCCTTTTATTACCTTGTACGAGTCGATTGATGTTTCACTGCACCGTAAACTAAGAGTTTGAATAACAGATTTCTCTTTTTAGTGGCCTCGGTAGTACGTTCACAAAACAAATGCCTCAGTTCAAAACATCACCAAAAATTGATTCTCCTTCTGCAAGAGATACAAGACACAATCGACCACAACAAGAAATTCCTAGGTTTACTGGTGGATCGGTAAGTATTCAATTATGCTAAAGAATTATTGCAGATTTGTGTACACAGCACAAATTGAAGACATGTAGTAATTGTAGCTCACATGGAGCTTTCGTTTTGGTTATAATTCGCCACGGACAATTAATGAGTCTGAGATTTGAGAAATACGTAAAGTAACTGAACCAATTGCTTTCTATTTTCGTCTGAAACTTGTCAGAGCAATTTATCAAAAGCATTCCCAAAGAAAGATGATACATTTCAGCAGTTGTGTTTCTCTTTGTTCTCTTTAGTTTTCTGATGATTTGTCGCAATGACGGTGTTTT
This sequence comes from Aurelia aurita, assembly GCA_004194415.1. Lineage (NCBI taxonomy): Eukaryota > Metazoa > Cnidaria > Scyphozoa > Semaeostomeae > Ulmaridae > Aurelia > Aurelia aurita. The sequence goes on along the minus strand of REGM01000059.1, from coordinate 500,936 downwards.
TTACATAATCTCAAAACGTGAAAACTTCACATTCTACTTGAAAACTAAGCAAAAACGTCAACCCTATGAAATATAATCAAGTTACAGCGATGTTTCTGGTCTTCACAGGTTTCGTCAAGAAGCAATTCTAGCACCCCATCGAAACTTCCAGTCCGGAGAATACCCAGTAGTCAAAATGAAGTCGTGGAACAGACTATTCAGAATACGGAAAATACAAAGAGAAAGCTGCGGAATGTGGAATTGGATCTTAGAGATGCGAAACAAAAGATGACGAGCTTGCAGGCTAATATCAAGTTAGTAGCTTTGTTTTTCCATGCGTTACTTTAATACACCTATTTTTTTATTATAAATAGCTCAATTGTTTAAAAAAAAAATTAGGATCATTTGTTAGCTACTAACCAACTTGGATGTATTTGTGTGGGTGATGCCAACGCTTACTTTCCATAGTTAAAGTCAAAAAGTTGAATTTTCTCCTGCAGTTTGTCCTGAAAAATTATTATGATATATTTCACATAAAAACTTCGTAACCAGTTAGGATTAAGACTAAAACTTTCTCCTTGTTTGGAAATGAGTTGTAAGAATTTCCATCTTAGCGAGTGCTACAATTTTTATCGGGCGATTCCTTAGAATTTCGTTCGTTATGAGGCTCTTTATATCAGAGTTTTAATCTGATGTGCCCCCTTACCTGAGTTTCAGCTTTCTCGATGAACTCAGTCACGGCTAGGATCGGGGCAACGGCGTGTCTAGAATTGATTGTATCCAAAAGAGCGGTTGAGGAGATAGAGATGACATTGATCACAAAAACGTGAGCTAAAATTTGTGCTTTTCTGAAAATTTTATTTTTATTTTAGGCAAAAAGAGGAGCTAGTTAAAGAACTGCTCAAGAGTGACAAGGAAAAACAGGAATTGAATAAACAATACAAAACAAAAGTAGAGACAATGGAAAAAGAAATCGAACTATCGAGACAGGAATTAGAAGAAACGAAATCGAAATGGGACAATCATGAAAGACAAGGAAGTGAAAAACAGAAATTAGAAAAAGAGTATAAAAGGAAAGTGAAGATTTTAGAAGGAAAAGTTTCTGCGTTGGAGAAGAAGCGAGGTGATGCGAATATGATGAATGATTTCAAAGATAAGGGAGAAAAGAAGATAGGGGATTTAGAAGGACATGTTGAAAGATTGCGAAGCCAATATGAAATTACTTCAAGGAAATTAAAAGATGAATCGGACAGGAAAATAAAATTGGAACAAGAATTAGCAAAAGGAGAACAGAAAATTAAAGAACTCGAGATAAAAACAGATCAGCAATCGAAATTATTGAAAAGGAAAAATGAAGAAGTTGTTGCAGTGCAAAGGAAATTGAGAACTGGAAGCAATGCAGCTGAAAAGTAAGATTGTCTTTTACATCTTTTAATGAAAAGTAAAAAGCAAGAACATACAGTAAATCCCCGCATATAAGAACCTACAAAAATAAGAACCTACAGGCTGTTTTTCTTAAATTATGCACCTCCTAATTAAGAACCTGTTTCAGCTTGATGGAAGAAATACGTTCTTATTGGAAGGGTAATAAAGTTGATTTTTTGAGTGTCCTTATTATGTTCATTTTGCCCTAGTTGGCTGTTAAAATCAGAACCTCCTCCCACGCTATTTGTAAGCTTAGAATCCGTTATTAGGTCCTTAGTAACATTGCAAAAAAAAATGAAAGGGTTGAAAATCTCTTGGAGATGACTCCTAAAAGGTTTACCCAAGGGACCTTTTGAATAAGAACCTTTATACGCTGAAATTAATCAAAGTATCTTTGAATAAGAATCTAATTCAGCCTGGCTCTCAAAAAAGTAGGTTCTTATATGCGGGGATTTACTGTACTGCTTTTGTCAGAAAGTGTGTGTTTACAGTACGACACATTTGTAACGATTGAATTGAATTTGTAACGGTAGATGAGTTTTCTACCATTAAAAGACCTTAAGAAGGACATCGTTAATAAATTTAGAAATTTAATCATGGGAAAAATATCAGATCTTTTAATGTGTAGAACCTATACATCGTGATCCCTGCTGATGCTGATTTGACAGCGATACGAAGTTTTGGAATTTTGACGGTCCTTTAAGAATTCTTGAAATTTCAAGAAGCCGAGATGTAAAATTACGCTATTAGCAAACTTTTGAATAATGAGCTAGAAAAGGCTAGATTGCAAATCATGGGAAAATAATAACATGTCCATAATGTTTTGGCCCTGTCTAGCATTAGGTTGATCTGCGGGCTTTATGTGTAGCATTCTCTTTCAGGGAAGAGAGAAATGAGCTAGAAGAAAAACGCAAGAATATTGATACGGAAATTGAAAGAATTGTGCAGCAGAAACAAGAAATTAATGAAATTGAAGAAGAACTGAAAAAGAGGGAAGAAATAATCATGAAAAAAGAAATGTTGTTGAATGAGAAATATGAACTTGAAATGAAGAAATTGAGATCGAGCCAAATTCTGAGCAAGGTATGTCCTAACTTTCTAATTTTTGTTTTCTGAATCATTTCACCATTTGGGTTATCATACGTGATCGAAATTCTCGCAGAAAATCTATTCGTTCAAAATCTGGTGGTGGCCGAAAATTTGTGATATCTAAATTTGTTGATTGCTACAATCTTTTGTTGATCAACGGCACCCAAGGGAATTTGTGGGTCTTAGAAGAAGTTATGTTAACTTTGCTTGATTATTTTAATAGTTTGCTATAGAATTGTTTTTGAACAAAAAAAAGGACAATTCCTCCTACTTTTTAAAAGTAAACAATATCCTTTCAAATTTGCTTGTAATTTTTACCTCGAAAAGAAAGAAAATCTTGCAGTAGTATTTTATAGTTTAATTTTTTCTCCTAAAAAATCCTATTCTTTCTGTAGCAGTTTCCACAATGTACAACATTTTGGTCTAAATTCGCAAATGTTTAGGCCAAGATTTTTTCGCCGAAATCATATACCTTTGGCGAAAAATTTATTCACTGAAGCTTTTTGCCCAAGTTTTACCCTACAAAAAGTTGTGTTCTTAATGTAATACTTGATAATGGGATATGCCCGAAATGTCGTACAAAACAAAACCCTATTCAAAGTACAATTATTTATACTGTATTTGTTTGTGTTAATACTTTCTATACTCTTCTAGGATGTAATGCGACTATCAGTTCAATTAGATGATGTCCAAAAAGCTCTTTCAGATGCAAAGCGAGCATCAGTTATTGCGAAAGACAAAGTGAAATTCCAAGAAGAGATCGGCAAACTTCTTAGAAGGAAGGCGGAAGTAGATCAGCAACGGAAAGATCTTGAAAACAAACTAGAGGAAGATGATGTACTAGAACCTGCGGAGGAAAGACGCTTAGAAGAGCTAATGGAAGCTGTGGAGGCGCTTGATATGGCTATTGAGTATAAGAATGAAATCATTGAGGGTAAAGAGAAGAATTTGGAGAAGAGGGGAAATGAGAATGGGGTTAGAAAATTACTTGAAAACTTAACTGAAATGAGCAAAGATGATATCACAGGACTTTTACAGAAATATTTTGAACGAGTTATTGAACTGAAAGAATCGGAAAGAAAAACTGTTGAAATGAAAGAGGAAATTGAAATGGAATTATTCGAAAGAGACAGATCGATACAAGAATTACAGCATTGTTTAAATCAAACAGAGGCTAGAGCTGAAAGGAGGTTGATAGAAATGGAGAAAGAACATGAAAAACAAGTTCAATTTTTGGTTGAAAAGATGAATGAAGATGTTCGAAATCAACCATCAGCTGATTCTCTTAGGTAAGTAGATAAATAGATCATCTGAATAAAGATTTGCATATTAAAAGCATTCTCGGAGAAAGAATTGTTTGCTTCTTTGATTAATTAATTGATTGATTGATCGATCAATTGACTGACTAGTCAGTTGTCTGGCTGGCTGACTTACTGATGGCAGCAATACCCAAAGAGAATTTTACCTCTCGAAGTTAGATTTATTTGGTCTGAGTCAAATTTCCCAAGGCAGTGACTTTGTCAGATTTAATTTAAAACAATTTTGTATGCTTTCCATGACGTTAATTATCTTAATTTATTTTCGTAAAAAGACAACATGGTTGTTTTCTTAGTCCATTTTTACTTTAGTTGTGCTGGCAGATTTTATGTAGTAAGAGTCTTACCTACTTCAATCTGTTCTGTATTTTTATACTATATTTTATAAATTTATTGCGGCGAAACCCTTGAAATAATAGCTGATTTTCAAGTCTATAACATTCATATCCATTTCTGACATTCAAGGCTGACCTTCAAATAAGATGCCTGCTTGGTCTCATGATAAAGTGGTAATCTTTAATTTTGCGTTTTTTTACAAATATGAAAATATTTAGCATTTGTTATTTGGCTGCTTTTCTAGATCGTTAGAGAAGAAGATCCAAGAACTGGAAAAAGATTTGTTTTATTACAAGAAAACAAGCAGAGAATTGAAGCATAGATTACGAGAAATGACGGGCAGCTCTACATCAACAGTTGCAGATAGCATTACCTCCGAGAAAAATCCAGTCACCAGAGCGTTTTCAGATAGAAATAGAGACAGCCAGGGGGTTGTCCAAAATGAAGAGAAAAAGACCCATCTTACGAGAGTTAGTTCTCCTGAAGCACAAATTGGTAGAGTTCCTTCAAATGAGAATTTTCATCTACCCCCGGTTCAACGTGTAGCACAAGAAGAAAAGAGAACGAAAAATGAGCAGAGAGACGGGATGAGGTCACCCAAATCGCAAAGACAGAATTTTGATAGGCATGTGACTCAAGATGAACAAAGACGGCTTAAGGTAATTTTAAAGAGCCATTGTCATCCAGGCTCCTCTGCGGGAATGCTGCAATTTCAGACTGTCTGAGCAAGTCAAATTAGCCAAAGCAGAAAATATGGATCTACACTGAAGTAGTTGAACTAATAGAAAAATTTGACTTTTCCTGACACAACAGGGTATCGTTTACGATAATGGAAGAAACACTTGGGCAAACGCGTAGAAAAATTGTTTGCAGTTACTGTAAGCGTAGTGGGAATCTCATAGACTCACTACATTAGTGTCAGTATCGCTCATTGAATTAGAGAAAATAAAAAATCTGATTAAATAATATTGAACACATTGTAAGTCTAGGAATCTTGCAGAGACGCTCCCAAGATCTTTGAAGAATATTTATCCTGCAGAATTAGAAAGATTGCTTTTACATTTTAGGAGATTTTTGAAGCTCGTCAACAGACATCGAAAGCGAAGAAAGATCACAAACATTCGAGGAGGTAACATTGATCATCAAATCATTGATTTATCGTTTTGCATTGATTCCAATCTACTTGATAACTCATATCTCATGTATTTAAGTATAGATGTCTCATGGTGTTGTTGCAATTATGTGTACACACCCCTCACATCTTTGAGCATATTATTTATGCTTGGAAAAATATTCCTGGTGGGGCTGAATTCCTGGCAGATTTGATGCAGGATTTTAGGCCTGTTTTGAAGGGCCTTGAAAGATTTTGAGATGAAGCATTTTTATAACATCACTTGTAATTTGAGAACGATGCGACCGATTTAGACGCCTAAACATTTTTTGACTCACCCGCTTGTCCCATTAACCTTCAAATGGTAATGTCCATCTTTTCTAGTGATGTGACTGCAGACCAGAAACCAACTTCATCTAATAATTCCTCATATTCGAAAGGTATGTCTCTTAAAGTTCTTTTTGTTTGTACTTAACATTTGCAATTATGCGATGTAACACGTAAAAGAAATCTGCCTTTTACAACTTGGAGAGCAAATATTCAGTTGGAACATTTTATTTTTTAGATTCCGGTGATATTGGCAAAAACCCATGGACATGAATCTTTTAAAGATACTTCAGTACTTTTTAGATACAACTCATAGAGACAGCAGATGTAGCTGGACATTTAAAAGTGAATTTCGTCCTAACATCATTAATTTGGTCACAGACCTATGTACTGTTCTTAGAAAGGAAACAATTCACGCATGCATACAACTAACATGTATAATTCCAAGTCTTAGGTTGTAGAAATTTCGTTTTATTAGGCTTGTTGACTTCCATAAACATAAACAATTAAGGGTTTAAATCATTTTTATTTTATATCCAGTCAATATTTTTAGTTGATACTGAAAGGTAGAGTTTGCCGCAGGGGTGGAAACTAGCAGGCCAAAGCGCCAATGATCCCAGAAAGTCGGGGGGAAAGGGATGAAACGATAAATAAGAAAAGGTGAAGAGAAAAAGGGGAAATGAAAAATGGAAAGGAACAAGGTGATATAGTGTAAAAACATTAAATCAGTCATTTATTAAAATTTGCTTTGGTTTGTTGCTGTTGTTGTATACCCGCAGAAATTTTTTCAAACTCTCCATGGTCTCAGAAAGTGGAATATTTTTCCCACCCTTGGTTCTGTGCTGGCCTTGCGATTTGTTCCTTAAATTCTATTTTCGCCAAAGAATCTCTGTACCTGTAAAATTCTATATAGGTTGATTTTAGTTTCAAAACATACAAACATCAGTTTTCCCTTTGTAAATTTATTAAACAAGTTGCTGATAGATTTTTGTCTTAAAATGCAACCAAGCGATTGTATTTTGTAGTTAACAATAACTTTAATAAGAGGTGTGATTTTGATCTTGAGTGCTATTTCAGTTTTTAATGTTCAAGACATCATTGTTTTAACTGTAAATATAATAAGCATGGTGTGTATTGTGTTTATATATTGTGTCATTTGAACCTCTCTGTCCTGTGAACACATGTTGTTTTATGAGTCGCATTCTGTTGAGTAGAGTCCTAGAGTCCGCTTAAAGCCTAGGTCTTTTGAGTCGTTAGGGTTGTTGGCCAAGCGTGCAAATTTAAAACCGCAGTGATATTCGGGTCTTTGGGTCATTGGCTGGTTCGTCATCATTCGCATTCTCCGCCTTCGGCAGATTGCGCATCAACATATGATATCTGTCGCCATAAATGTCGGTCTTTGACAGCTGTGTTCAGCGACATCAGGTTTCGTCCAATCCAATGGCAGATGTTGTCTCGCCAACATTTTAGTTGCCTTCCTCTGCTTCTTCTTCCTTCTATCATTGGCTGGTTAACACTTGGTAAAATTATTCAAGCGTCGGTCGTTTGGGTCTTTGAGATAGATTTTTTTCTATCTCCGTTAGGATCGTTTGAGTGGCTATGAATGGTGTGCACATTTGATCGTTTGATTCTTCCTGAACAACCTAGTGTGAAGCAGGCCTAACAGCTAATTTCCCAAGGTAATAAAGTCCAATTGCTCTCCACAAATTTGAAAACTGAGTTAGATTCGTCCAATTGTGTCGAAAGTAGATTTTGTGAACTTTGGAAATTTGGCGGTTTCATTCAAGGTTTAAAACAGAGACAATGGAGAATTATTCTTTCAAAGAAAAACAACTTTAGGGTAGGGTTTTTTTTTCAAATAACATAAAACCCTATAGATACAAAGCTAATTATAATAATTTATCAAATACATAAGAAAAGAAGTTAATAAATGTCTTGTCATAAAGACGAATATTCTAGGGACATTTTCTTTCAACACAGCTTCGTCCACTCTCTTCATACTCTTGTTTTGATATCCACATTTGATGAAATGTACCCTGAATGAAACAAACATTTTATAAACCAGTAAACAAAGATTTTTTTATATGATTTCCGGACAGCATGCAGTTTCTAGCAATCTAATTCTCGTCTGACGACTAAGATAAGTCCACGATTCCAATTTGCAACGTCCATTTGAAACTTTATACCACTAGAAAACGCGTCAACTTATGATATATACCTAATTAACAGTCTTCTTTGTGCATATAAATTAATGTATGAATGAGTGAATGATTGAATGACTAAAGAAACTAGTAAATAATTGTAAGAATAAATACCAATGATGCAAGTATCGAGCCTCCTATCCATGAACTGAACCTCCTTTCTGTCTGACTATTATTTGAAATCAGCTTTAATCGCATGCTCTAAAAGAGAAACAGGATAAGAAATTAAAGATGACAAACTAGGACTTCCTATCTTGTGAGGTTTGGAGGTAATTTTGAGAGCTTTACCCACCCTCTGAATAGGTTAACCCATAATTATTTATATCAAGTAGTAACGAATAAAAGGTTTAATGCAGATTGGTTTGAGTAAAATATTTAGATCAGAACATCCGGCAGATAGCACAGTTTAACAATAAAAAGTTGTAAATTACCATTGCAAGAACGATCATTTTCAAAATGAATAATATATCACTGTCTTTAGAAGTTTTCAATGAAAATCAGCCATTTCAAATTTCGATTGGTATCTGCTAGACGTAGAATGGGAATAAAAAGTCGAACGAGATATTCTCAGCAAAAATGGCTAGATGGTTAAAATAGGGATGAAATATCCTTGTCAAACTGGCAGAAAAGTGGAGAAAAATGTTCGCTGTTTTACTAATAAAATACAAGCAACATACGGATGGAGTCTTTGATAGGAGCTCTCTGTTCAAACGATCAACAAATCCATTTAAAAGACTGTTTCCACCAACTACAATGACACTGCTGTAAAGACCCTGCAAATAAAGAAAAATAAACATTTAAATCAGTTAGCCTTCCAGGATAAACTTGCTAGCAGAACACAAGCTCAATTTATTTTTGCGAAACAGCGGATATTTTTGCAGGTCACTATTTCACCACTTTGGAATCAAGTTCCGTGATCGGCTTTCTCTGGGGCTGATTTTAACGGCTGCAAAGGTTTGAAGAAGGTATTGTTTAGCTCTCATGTTTGTCCTTCTTTTGAACATATGTTACACTAAAGCTTTGACCGTTGTCTGTGAGAAATACTTAGCAACTAAAACAGGTACTAAAAATATGCGAGGTTGGATTTTTATAACACTGTTCCTCTTCACGTTCAGACCTTTCGCCGAAATCACTACTTGTATGGGACACTGGCTCGATGTTTTAATATGTTCGGTCCTCTCCTTTTTTGCAAAATGTTGAGAAGCACACAGTCAATATGCTGTAAAATAACGTTATACTTACAGCTCGAATATCGATATCACACATTCCGATGCTTGTTGTAATTACATGAGGTACTCCAAGTAATGTTGTATTCTCGACCCCCTGTGAGTAAATCAATAAATACTATTAGAATGTAGAACCCTTTAGCCATTTTGCTGAATACAACCTCAATTTGAACTAATTTTCAATTAAACCCTTGCTAATAGCCTGTCTGCAGACACTCGGACTCTGACAGCCTGCACACAAGCTACTCGCTGAAGGTTAATGTACAATTACGAAAGAGAAAACGAGACTAAAATTAAAGGCTCTTATCCAACCATGGTCCTTTGCGTGCTCCGTTTTAGGAAAATGAACAATTTCGTGGTCTACGAAGATGGCTGCCTCAATAGAAATCTACGCGCAAACAAAGGCTGCTGGTTGAACAAGAGCCTTCAAAACTTCTGAAGGACTTAACGATAAAATCTTTGATTTAATAAACCTACCTTTACTGTAGCGGTATCAAAGAGACTTTCGCAAATCTTAAATCTCTCGACATCAAAAGTTCGGTTGAATCCATTTGGGAATTCAAATTGAGCCAGATGACTGCTTTCAAGATTGCTGCAATAAAATCATCAGTATGAATTGGTAATGAAACATCATAAAACCACAAGGTAATAATAATTCGTCCAAAGCAGTAATAATAGTGTGTTAAATAATAATAATAACAGTTAGCCACTTCCACATTTGGAAGCAATTGGCAATCATTGAATGTTACACTGTTGATCAAGAGTTACTTTGCATCTGTTTTCTTGAAGCAGTCCGACAAGAATTGACCTTTACTGATTTTGCTCCACGATATGGTCCTTTCTAGTATAGAAGGCACTTTGCGGCCTCTTCTTTTGATCTTGTTTGAATGGAATGTCATCTTCTTACAGGGATGGTCGTTCTCTCTTCGGATGACATGTAAAAGGATGTCTTAAAATTTGTATCAGCAGACTTATCTATGATTTCTGAAAGCCTGGTTGTTTACGACTGTAGTAGAATATGTATTATTATGACCTTGAAGCTTTTTCCTTTTTGGAATCTTTAATTCCTTTGACAATTGCGATGAAGACAAGCAGCAAAAAGTATTCATAAATCGTAACAGTTTATTAGCAGTTATAAACCACACCAGAATTGGCCACAACATTCATGATTCACTGCTTATTAATTTCCAGCTTAGATGTTCAATTATCTTTCATGAAAAATTGAATTATTATAAATCTTACTTTGGATCATAAGGACTATCAGAGACTTGCAGGACTGAAGATTGAAAGTCTTGTACATGTTGCTGTAAGAAAATTAACATGATCAGACGACTAAATTATACCAATTCCTAATCAAAGGCCTATCACATGCCAAAACATATGCAGAATCCTTGGGAATGACACGTACCAAATGTAAAGAAAACTCATAAATCGAAGAAAACGTTCAATCACCCCATAGCCAAAATAACAACATCAATTATATCGTAATTTCTACAACTTACAGAAGTACATTTGCACAATAATGAATTTTAACAGTATGCTTTGAAAGGCTAATGTGGACTTCCTCGCCTCTACTACCGGTGACGTGTTCAGACTCTTAAAAACAGATCATGCTTATAAAAATCGGTAGGTATTTATGGAAGATCATATATCTAACCTTAACCATGAAATTATGGAAAGATTTCGTGACATCGGGTAACTTCTTTTTTGTATAAACTGGTGGTGCATCTTCTTCAACTGTTTCCTATAAAAGGATGAAAATATTTAACAACAGGAATCGAGAACTATTTAAGAAAAAATGTTTGAGAAAACACCTATCGTAGACACTGAAACTTTTGAACATAATATCCTGTTTTGATATTTCTGCTCTGCAGTAGAGACTGAACTGTCAAAAGTGATGTTTAGCGGCAAGCTTGACGATATTCTGTCATGGAGTTGAGACCAATCATGTAAACGAGATGATGCTCGTTTAGTGGCATGCTCCCCCTCTAAAGAAACTAGGTACCCTTCCCCCTGGTGTGTTTCCCTGCAATATAACAACCATAAGCAACATAAAAGCAAAGCCTCTCTTAAATCGTACCTTAGTCGCAACCATGTACGCTGGTACCATGTCGATTTCTGATTCCATGAAATACTCTAAACACTGCCTCGTCATGAAGTCGCCAGCTAATGGTGACCTCACGATCGCTTGTTGCAAAACAAATCCATCGTGAACTGGAACAGCACTCGTATGGGTTGCACCAGAGTCGATAACGAGGCCGGTTGAACGACCATTTGCGAAGGCTGATAATACTGCATTTTTGCAGACGAAGAATGCAGGAACGTTGTATTTTTCAAACATCAATTCTGTCAGTTTTTCTCGTTTGCTTCGGATGTTCCACTGCAATTAAAACAGAATGATTAGTTACTCCAAATATACTATATTTTAGTATCTTTTCGTACGTTGCAAGAACTCCAACTCAATAGCTGACTTGTCCCCCAAAGACTTTAAAACTGCTGTAATCTTTCAAATGAAGATCTTTAACCAAACATACACCCTCGCATCCATACAGCTGAACCACATAGCTTTTCACAAACAGAAATTTGAGCACCATTTGAAGGATTTGAAAACTTGTTAAACCACCTTTAATTTTGATCTTCATTTGGCAAAACAAAACAAGTTCATAATGTTTCATGCTCTTTTGCTACATAGCTAAAGCTTGTGTATATTCTGTGACAAGATTAAACCTACAAAGCTTTGCCAAGCGGGTTTCAGTATATCAACATACAGCTGAATTTGAAATAACGAGCCCATGTAGCGAGCTTCCCCATACAATAAAGTAAATGTCTGGTCCCTTAATTAACAAATTATATATCAATTATCTCCATTTAACAAACTTATGATGTTGCAAAACCCAAATTTTTCTGGACGGAAAAGTTTCAAACAAAAATCTTTGGACAAACAACTATCGGACATTTTGTGAAAAATCAGAATCTTCCGCTTGAAAAGAGTTACATTTACATGTAGAATTAACCAAATTCTAACCAAAGAACGGCACTGAGTGCTTTAAAGTATCGTAATCAAGGAGTCTAGCCATACAAAATTTCAGCCATTTTTATAAGGTACCAAATTCGGACAAAAAAGTTTCGGATAAAATCATGTCTGAAAATTTTACTACCGAAACTTTTGGACTTGAATGTAGCTGGATTCAATAGTCAGTTCTTTCAAATCTTGTTTAAGAACAAGGAAATAAGAGTCGACATCTACTAACCGGAGCTTCTGAGACAAGAACAGGATGTAACTCTGAATCTGATCTTATGTGTCGTTTATAGGAATGATCAACCAATTTTTCAAATAGATCCCAGTCTTCTATGAGTCCATCTTTTAGTGGTGACGTCATTTCAACATTGGGTCTTGGGACATGAATCTCTGATGGGTCGATGTAAAATGTTCTGCTTGCATCTCGTATAGCTTTTGTTTCTGAAATGGAAGGAATAACAACTGAAAATTCTGTGGATTACATATGCTGTGGATTCTTGTCTTTGGTAGTTACTGCATATCAAATTCTTTCACTTGGCCAATATCTTTTTGAGCAACTTAAAATGAATAGACATTGTTAAATTGGCTTACCATCATTGAGCCTAAAAGTAACATTTTGATGATCTTCCTGCTTACAAATTCACCAAGAAAACATAACCAAGAAAGTATATCCCAAGCTGGTGTTTCTTAACATTCCATACCATTTATTCCCTTTGATTATATTTGAAGCTGTTGTTTTGCTGAAAATTATTCTTAATTTACCTTCTGATTCTGTTTCCATTGTATCATCTTTCCCTCCATCAAGAACGCCAACTGTTGTCGAAAATTCACCCTGAAAATACAAGAGGAGACTTCTGACGTTAGTTCCTTTACTTTCCTTTTCTACAGTACAAGCCTTGCGCAAATTAACATGACAAGAATTCTCAATAATTCTTAAGAATTCTTCACATTCTGATAAGAATTCTTGAGTCATATGAAAGACTGTAAATTGTCTTAAACAAGAATTCTTAAGAAATTCTAGAGCATTCTTGGACAGGAAAACCATGTTCATGTGCGCAATGCCTGCACTGTATATTACCTTTTATTGTTTACAGGGAAGACTAGCAGTACAGATAGCCAGGCATATGACAATTCTTATTGAGGAATTGTAGAACATCTGGAAAATCAGCATCAACGAACTGAACTCGACATGATCTTGATATTTGAGAAAGTAACCGAAGTAATGTGTTTTACCTTGGGGCAATCTTCTCCAGCAAATCCAACTCTTGATGTCATTGATCCAAAATCAAACACTAACGCTCCAACCTCATCTGAAAAATTAATGGTCTTACAAATTAATAATGGCTGTACATGAACAGCAGAATCTCAAACAACAGTCTACAACCTCTTCTTTCTGAGTTGCCTATATTCGATTGATAGTGTGTTCCAACATCATTTGTTGAAAAACATGTTTGTTATACTAATTATCTTTGATGTGGAGTGCAGGCATAATTCTGATGCAATTTCTCTCGTTTAAATGCACATCATCCTCAGATAGATGCACAAACTCCATTAATGTAAGCCAAAATCTACTACAGTCAAAGTTGTTATAACTAAGATTAGATGACTCATAGTTTACAATCAATGCATAACTTCTGCCATTAATTTTGCAAAATTTTCAGTTCAAAAAGGGAATTCATTTAGTCAAGGGCATAATAATACCCACAATCAAGATAGTCAATACAGTCAATGACAATGTATGTATGTTGACCTTTTTTTACTTTTTTTAGGCCTATTATTTTGACAAATTTTTCATGACATTTTCGCTTCAGATTCATCATCCATCCACACTTACCTCCGCCATAAACACCACCACTCATCTTNATGTATGTTGACCCTTTTTTAGGCCTATTATTTTGACAAATTTTTCATGACATTTTTGCTTCAGATTCATCATCCATCCACACTTACCTCCGCCATAAACACCACCACTCATCTTGGTAATCTTTTTACAGAAAAACAACTTCTTTTTAAAGACTTTTCTTGCTTTTTATGTCAGTTTTATGAGCTCCAATTCAACCCTTTCCTTTCTGCAGTGTGCCTTTGATATTTATGAATGACAGTCTCGACCTGAAATCGAGATTTGATTAGAAACGAGGCAAATGGGCCTAAGCAAATTTTTTAATTTCTTGCGCACATGACAACGTTATTCTGTCTAAGTTTTCTCGGAGCTGGAGTTGCTACATGTAGATGGCTGAAAGATCGTGGATAGAAAGAAGTAAACATCAAAGATAAATTGCACGAGGAAGAATAAAGCCTTTATTAAAGGAGCTGCTTCAAAACAAAAATAAATTTAACTTTTATTTACGCTCTTTATCTAGCTTTGTCAGCTCTGGCTCTGCTTGTTGGTTTGCTTGGAAGCGTTGCATGTATCCAGGCCTAACATGCAAGTTGCTGAAATGTTTTGAAGAGAAAAAGTAAATAGAGAAGATAAAATGCTAGAGAAAGACCAAAGAAGTTGCGTCAAAAGAAGTTGCACATATCACATCAAACAACGTTTTTCTTTTCCGTCTGTTTTTGTTGAAGCTTAGACGTAATTTGCTGATATTTGTGGAATAGAAAAAAGTAAATAGATGGAATAGAAAGATAGAATACATGAGAAATACAAAATGGAGTTTAGTCTGGAAGATCTCTTTGCAGAACCACCTCCAAAAATTAGTGGTAGGCTGAAAAAAGAGGAAGGTCAAGGACCAAGCAAAAGTGGGTCTGGAAGTAATTATTCTCCACTCAAAGCAAATAACAAAGAAGGCACAGTTAAGACAAGAGTTGCAGAAGGACATGTTATCCCTCCTACTAAGACCTTGTCTCAATTCCAGCCACAACAGGAACAGCGGAGGAATCTAGATTCTGGAAGCTTGAATGACCTGTTTATAGAACCACCTAAAAAAGCTTCACCAAAAATTACAGGCCTGTCTTCAAATCATAATGGTAATTTTAATAAAGAAGGAAAGAATGTGCCATTNGAAAAAGGGGGAAGGTCAAGGACCAAGCAAAAGTGGGTCTGGAAGTAATTATTCTCCACTCAAAGCAAATAACAAAGAAGGCACAGTTAAGACAAGAGTTGCAGAAGGACATGTTATCCCTCCTACTAAGACCTTGTCTCAATTCCAGCCACAGCAGGAACAGCGGAGGAATCTAGATTCTGGAAGCTTGAATGATCTGTTTATAGAACCACCTAAAAAAGCTTCACCAAAAATTACAGGCCTGTCTTCAAATCATAATGGCAATTTTTATAAAGAAGGAAAGAATGTGCCATTGGTTGAGTTTCAGAAACGGAAGATGGCTTCTCATCATGATGATAAAATAGTGCAATCCAAGGCTGAAGTTGCAAACGCTAGCAAGGGCACTGCACAAGTGCCAACCGGAAATAAATTTGAAAATGGTCCGAAATTAGATATTGGTGGACCCAAAATCAAGCAGAATGATAACAAGGAAAAAAACAATGCATCACTCCCCAACATAAACAGTTCTAGTTCTTCTTTGAGCTCAGAAAAAAAGTATTTAAATTCTTCAAAAATAAATGAGTGCTTTGGGGAAAGAGCTCAGGAAAAGAATGAAGATAAGAGAAATTCAGAAGAAAATATTCAGAAAAAAGTGAAGCAGACACCTTCTTATCATATACCAAGCCTTGAAGAAATTCTTGGTAAATCTCCAATGACTGCAAGTATAACTAAAAGAAGTCCTTTCTCAATGGATGAAGAACCAACATTTTTGAAGAAACCTAGGAAAGGGACAGTGTCACATTTGCAACATGGAACTGTCATATCTGATCTCAACAAGAATGATTCCTTGAGTGCAAAACTCAACAAGAATTATTCTACTGAAAGACCAACGATAAATGAAGAATTTAAAAAGCATTTCTTAGAGAAAAAGAAACCTGTGGGTATACAGAAAGTAACAGTCACTGAATACGATGGACATACAGAAAAAGAGTCTACTATTTCAAAACAAGAAATTGAGGGAGATACAAAAGGTACTAATATCACAAAAAAGAAAGCTGGAAATTATTTAAGAAAACTTCACACAAAATGTAGAGTGAGTAGAAAGGAAATTCAGATGCTGGGAACAATGACTATTGATGGTGAAGCGGATTTTTTTGGTGAAGCTGTCGATAGGCCTGAAATTGCAAAGTCCCAGCAAAACTCAGAAATAACAGAATATCCATACATATCTTTCAAAAAAGACATTTTTGCTGAAGGCCAGATTATTGTGAAGTCTGCTGCACAAAACAGGAAAGAAAAGAAAAACAAAAAGCGAAAAGCCAACAAGAAAAGAAAAAAACAGAAGGGTGGAAATGGTGATTCACAGAATAACGACAATGATGATATAATTCTTTTACCAAGGAAGGACACAAAACCACATAAATGGCCAGTACGCAAAATATCTGTAGAACAGCAGAGTTTGCAACCAGAAGAAAATCTGCCTTTGAAAATAGTAACTTCACCAAATGACAAAAATCTTTCACAGAAAGAATCATCAAATGAAAGTATAAAGAATAGATTAAATGACATTGTTTTTAAGAAAAAGTTGGAGAATGCATCTGCACCCTCTTTGCTAGATGAGATAATATCACAATCAGCAACCTTGTATCCTAGCTGCCCAAGGCAGAATGCACAAGGAACTAAAAATGAGACAGCATTAAAAGTAGATAAAAGAACTAATTGGAATGAGAAGCCATTGTTAACTGAACAATCACCAGGCTTCAGTAAAATAAAATTAGCTGAAAGTGTGAAAGCCACAAAGGACTTGAACAAGCTTGAAATGAATGAATGGTGGAAAGAGGACAACCTGGAAGAAAATAAGATGGTATTGAATAAACAAGACATCACTGGGAATACGCAAGAGGATGATACGCAAAATTCATTGGTTGCAGATTCATGTAAACAATCTAGTGTAAGCCATGACATATTTGATGCAGCTGCAAAGGTTGGAACTGAAGGAATACGTCAGGAGGTTGTTTGTGATAAGAAAATGGATAGCTGTGTTGAGGAAAGTTCGACGAAAAGAGATAATACTAGTGACAATAGAAATGATATCCCAATGAAAGAAATCCTAAATCGAGAGCTGGAAGGAACGTCTTCATTAAGCAATGCAATTGAAAATGCAAGAAGAGTGGTAATTTCTTTTTATCAATCCTTCGTTACTCTATTTAATAATGTTGCTGTGCGTGTTGTATGTTGTTTGCATCAATAAAACAACAATTTCTTTAAAAACATGACAATATACGAAGACTTGAGAATTGGAACAATGTTTCAAGCTCAATTCGTCGTAGCCTGCGTGCAGACTTGACCGATTTCTTTTCAGAGAGGTTTCTCCTTTGCGGGAAATCAGTTGAGCCTGCACGCAGGCTACGACGAGTTGAGCTCGAAACGACGACGACTCGAGCTCGAAACGCTGTTCCAATTCTCAAGTCTTAATACCTTGTCGTATTTTAAAGAAATTTCTGTTTATTTTCACTTTGCTGTACTTGCTTTTTATTCAAAATTTTGTAGTATTTAGAATTCTTATTTTAGAATTTCATACACTGTGGTATACTAGCTCTTGAATTATTATTTGGACTAACATTTTTATCTCTCCACATCTACGACAACTAAGTCAGTATTTTCTTCTTTGCAGGCAAGTAAAACAAATTCAATGAATGTGAAGGAAGAGTCATTGCTGTCATTGGTTAGCGATGTTCCAATTGATTTAACAGTGGCTGAAAAGGTAATTTAATTTTTGATTATTGGAACCTTTTATCAGATGCACCAAATAATGTCACACATACTTCAACATTTGTATGGCATTCGATTGTTCAATTCGAATATTCGATTTATTTGAATGATGAGAAGTCTTGCTGATAGCCGACTGGCAGAAGTAGGTATTTTTACGATTTTTCTTTCATTTGTCTGAGCCTGGTTAGCATTTATTTAGTATGAGTGTATTGTTCTATATGTTGAGATTTTGTATTTATGGCCTTTTTCAATCATTTCGAAATTGAGGATATTTCTAAAACTAAAATTTGTTCGTTTTGCATGTTTTAGGAAGAAGGAGATACGAAGAGCAAAGGTGAGAAACCCATTTATTTACATTTTGTTGTTCAGTTTTGTCTTATCTTAGCTTTATGTTAACATCCAAATCTCTTGGATCTTTTGGCAAAGCATGCCAATGATATTTTAAGCAACATACAGGGCATTTTGTGGAGCAACACGACAACTGACAATATAATAAATAAATGATTAAAGTACCATAAAATAGCGTAGATGTAAAAAACACAACAACTGGCTCGATAATAATATGTTATTTTGGTCCGCGCTCAGCGTAGCAATGTTTCTTCGCTGGTTAGCGAAGCAAGCGAATTAACAACAATACACATTTAATAATCTTGCTTCACAGCACAAGATTAATCTTTATGAAAGCTGGGTAGTACGCATATATATCAAACCTTGAAATGAATTATAATAAATTGTGATACAATGAAACCTAGAAGGTGTTGTGGCGTAGTGGTGTAATCCTCTGACTTTGCAGTCAGAACAGTCAGGCGGACAGGGCTCGATCCTAGGTAGAGCCCCGCCATTTGAGCGTCATGATAAGGGGTCGCGGACTCGATTAGGTCTTCTCTACTTCTGCGATCCCAGCGCTTGGCGCTAAAAAAACGCAACTTCACCTTCACCTGTGTCGTTTTACAAAGGTTTTTTCGGGCTGACATTGATTGAAAGAGGATGGCAATTCTGATACTCTACATCACGAAACGAGTCGTTCTTCCTATTTTACTGTGATAATCCTAAAAAGGAAAATAAAGCTGCAACAACGAAAGGTTGCATTGATTCAAAAGAACGCATCCGTATTATTTAAAATTGGTCATTTTTTTGTTTTTAGGAAGGTCGAAGCGAGGAGGCAAGAAAAGAAAACGGAGAGCAAACAAAGGAGTACCTGGAAACAACAAAGGACAACACATTAAAAAGCCGAAGATGGAAATTGACACAAAACCGAAAGTTAAATGCAAATATTTCTTGGATGGCAAATGCAGAATGGTAATTTTGTTTTAACTCTTCCCAATTATTAAGTTATTTGGTACCTTCATCAGAAAAAGTGACTCAGTGCGACTTAATTTTTGATCTATTTGTTTGCAAAAATCTATTCAGCTCTATTGCTACGTCTAGTTTCATTTCTACATGCTTTCATGTTCTAAAGCATAGTGGACTATTCAGCCATTCTATACACAAGAGTCTGTATCGAGATATCGCGAAAAATTATTCTACAACTTGATTCGAATGGTTCTATTGGGCGGCTTTAGAGTTTCTATCACTATTGTGTTCATTCGAGAAGATGTTGCATTTCTACAAAATGTAGAAAACGTTAATCTATCCGGACTCTTTTGTAGAATAGCTAAAAGATCTATTTTAATGATTCTTCAATTTTCATTACAGGGTGCAGATTGCGGTTTCTTACATGAAGGAGTACCAGCCAGAAGGGAACTTTGTCGTTATTACGTCACTGATTGCTGTTTGGCTCAAAATTGCATTTTTATGCATAATATCCTTTTCTGTTCAATTTAATCATTAATTTTGGGCTTTTTTGAAGGATTCCGAGATCAAAAGTTTCAATATTAAACCCTTCGTACTTTGAGATCGATACAACCGATTTCCCCCCAACTAAATGCTTGTATCTAAGTTGACATGTTGGCTAGATAATGGTCATCAGTTTGAAGGAATCTGATAAATAGCTTGGAAACTACACGCTCATAAAGTTTTGAATTCTTTTCCGCCTCACCTGGTAGAAACTTGTCTGTACATGTAAAAAATCTGGTACAACGCACAACTTTTGATGTAGAATTTTCATTCAGCTTTATCTGTCGATTGCAGTCTAGACATTATTTTTAAGAGCGACCTTCTTTCGCTGGACAGTTTTCTCAAAAGCTTTTTCCTTATCTATCTTCCTAATGTTTGATTCCTTAACTTTTCACAAGTGAATTTCCATGCAAATTTTACCATGCATATTCCAAGTGTAACAATGGTGATAATTGCAAATATTCTCACAAAGAACTCACAGACGAAACAAGACAACTATTGAACGAGGTATTCTAATTTTAACATCTTTCTGTTTTTTTGTTCCAGAAAATTTTAGCTTCAGAATGTTTTAGATTCATTCTCTTCGATGTTTGTGGACCTTTTGATTGGCCAGTATCAAATAAGTGCAGAGTTTTATCTTAGATTAGCCATACATCTGTTTGCTACTGCCCTCTTTACTCTGTTACTCAAGTGAGGTTGCTCCAGTGACTCGTATGCATCATTATTGATAGAAGCATAAGCGTACGAGCCGGGGGGCCCCCAGCTCCCCCAACATTCGAAAAATTTAGAAAAATCTGCCTATTTCGGGCAATAATCCGCCGTAAGTCGGGCAAAAAATTTCGTAAACAATAGACTTTTCATCAGGCATGCCCCCTAGATTTTGTCTTCCCGTACGCTTATGGATAGAAGGTTGCTTATCAAGGAGCTTGCTTTTTAGATTACTCTTAATTTACTTTCAGCTGCTTACCCGTGATGAGACACGAAAACAGGATATAGAGAAACCAGAAAATAGCCAAGGGACAGGAGGCAATACTGCTGAATCTTCAAAAAAGGCTGTTGAGGAGGAGCCTGTTGCCAACGTTCCTAAATTATTCGAGTCTTTGATTTAGCGTGATTCTACTGCCCGTCATGACGAGTTACGAAAACAGGAAATAGAGAAACCAGAAAATAGCCAAGAGACAGGAGGCAATACTGCTGAATCTGCAAAAAAGACTGTTGAGAAGGAGCCTGTTGCCAACATGCCTAAATTATTCGAGTCTTTGATTTAGTATTATTCTACTGCCCATCGTGATGAGTCATGAAAACAGGAAATAGAGAAACCAGAAAATAACCAAGAGGCGGAGATGATACACGATCGAACCTGAAACGGGGGAGATTGGTACAGAGGCACTTGTTTCGAACCTGCCTCAGTCATACGAATTTTTTGATTTTGTGTAACTGTCTTTTGGCCAGTTGCTTATCGCTTCCAAACGAGAGAGAGCGTAGTTCAGGATTTCAAATTTATGGTACCAACGAAACGTAGTTGAAGGGTTTTTACATTTGTGGTATTCTGGCAGTTTTTGAAAAATGATTGACCGTAATAAGGTCACATGTCTTAAACTAAATTAATACTAGAAGCGTTTCTTATGAATTTGTCTTGAAAGTATGAACTGAAAAAAACTGAAAATCTACATGCTCTACATGCTGAGGTCCTGTGGGAATTTATGAAAATTTTCTAGATTTCAGATTTCAAGTTTAACGAAACATTTACGCATGCGTAAATGTGTTTTAACGACAAGGCGATGCATGGTTACATGGTTTCCCTAACCTTGTCCCCAGTCCCCAGCATTTTGGGGCGTACCCCGCGTGGCAGCAAAATGCCTTGATCACTCCTCGATAGCCACTCTTTCCTGTTGCATTCACACAGTGCAGTTCAGAGTTTCCTTAAACGAAATTTTCGAATATTATCATGATGTCAGCCCAAGAAGTCATCAAGTCGAANTCGCAAGTTAAAGTCCAGAGTCCGAATTGTCAATTTACATCCATGACTTTGCAAATAACAACTCTTTGAATTCAAGCATTATTGAGAACAATTGCCTTACGGCATCCAAAACATCAAGAGACGACTTATAATCCAATCATTATTGTCATGAAAGTTAATTATAAAGATACGACCCAAACACTGCCAAACCCAATTGCCTTATCAGTCGTCTTTATCTGTTTGTATGTATTTGCGTAATGAAATGTGAGCCGCGGGCGTTAAGCTAATTTTCTAATAAATCTAGTTTACTTTTATGTAACTTCCATGATTATTTTGTTAAAAAGTGTGTTTGTTGTGATTGCTAATGTTTGTCATTGTAAATAACTTGTATTTTAGCAATCATGTGACTTTATATTAGCCTTCGTGCAGACTATAAGGTTTAATTTGAATTGCTTTGATATTTGTATGCAAAAGGAGATTTTTGTGCTCTGGTTATTCCTTTTGTTATTTGGTACTTTTTCTAAATCTTGAAATAAATTGTTTACCCTAAGTACGACAAGGCACTAAAGTCTGTGTCACATTTGCTGTCAGGTTAAATTCGCGATAACGCAAGTTAGGGGTAAATTACTCATTCAAAACCCTTGAATCGCCGTAATTTGTGGATGATTTCACCTGACATCTAATGTGAGATATACTTTAGTTGGAAAATTTGTTTCCCTGCTGCAGAAAATTGTGTTGTAATGTAATGTTTCGTACTAACGGGAAATATTGGCTTAAAGTTGTATTCGTTGTGGTTTCAGTCCATTTGATTGGCCCAGTTTGTGACAATTTGTCAACCAATCAAGATTTGGTTCGAATATTGTTGGTATGATTTCGTTTTTGACCAAGACGGAGGAGGCTCGACAACAACAACAACGACTCTATTTTGCTATCACTTGGAGTAATGGCGGGCAAAGCAAGTTGACATCAAACCGCAAGCAATTCATTTGCAACGATTTTTAGCAGATTTTTACATTGCAAAAGAATATATTCATGGCATAAGAGCTACCTGAAATATCACAGATCATTTACATGTAGGATTTGATGGATTTTATTGCAAATTTGGGATGATTTTCGAAAGATGAGTGCGTGTGAAAATAGCAACAGCAAAGATCTAGATGACCAACCCCCAAAGCAAGATAACGACAATCAAGTGAAGGATGGATCATGCAAAAGAAAGCGAACCCAAATTAGCATTGTAGAATATTTTTCAAAGAGAAAAAAGGCAAAAGAAGACAAAGAAAGGAAAGGTATAACTCAATGAAACAAGATCGTCTCCGGAGGCGGAGGACTTGCTTTTCAAACAGCATTCTAAAAATAGAATTGTTTCCTATTACATGACATGGGTAAAATAGATAATCTTGGGGCAAGATGGGTTGGTCAAAAAAGTGAATAATTGACGTAAAAGTCTTGTGTTATAAATTTTCTGGCGCTGATTGGAAAGTTTGCAGAATGCACAGAGGAGCTCCCCTGTGGAATCGGCGTACACCGTCCGCTAGAGACTTACGCCAATTAATTTTGTTCTCTTGTATTTTCTATTGTTTAGAGTGAGTCTGTCCACCAGAGATCTTTGACGGAAAGGGCCTCGATTCCAGACTGGAGGAGCTCTCCTTGATTCAAATTGTTTGCTCGGTTGTATTTGTGTCGCTAAACAATAGGTGTATTGTTTGCTTTTCTTGTTTTACGAAAATTCGTGGCTAGAACCGTGGCTGAAATTTAAAGTGCACGGCGGAGTGAAATCGGCCGCGCACAGCAAACTTTCCAGTCTGATCACTGGCTGTTTTCTGCAAGCCAAATATTTTACTCCAAGTGTTCAAGGTTGCGTTCCACCATGCCCAAAAAACAAAAAACCAAAGAATGAAAACAAAAGAAATTAAAAAGCCAAAGAATGAAACAAAAGAAATTTGCTAGAACTACACCTATTTATGCTGTTTTCTCCATCCAGCTCTCTCTGAAGACCTCGTCAATCTATATCTGTTCTCCTGGATATATCTAACTTTTTTGCTGGAAAACATGTTTTTCTAACTATTCACAAAAAGATTTGCAGCACTGAAATTACAGTACAAGCCTTGCACATATTAACCAGTCTGCAGAGTATGACACTTTTCAACGAGATCTCCGTTGTGCACGGGAAAATTTATTTTGTTCTCTATTGTCTATTTTGAATAGCCTATTGAAATCTCTGGTGTGCAAGTGCCATACTCTTCACACCTGCATATTAACATGACAGGAATTTTCAAGAATTCTTCACATTATGATAAGAATTCTTGAGCCATATGAAAAACTGTAAATTTTTATAAACAAGAATTCTTAAGAAACTAAAAAATATTCTTAAGAATTCTAAGGGAAAACCATGTTAATGTGTGCAACGCCTGTACTGCAAGGGTGCAGCCTATATGCAGGGGTGGTTTATGGGTGGGTTTTTACTGCATTGTAATGTGTTATACTGTATATGAACTGAACTATATTATTTACAGAAAGCCAAAGTGAGGAAGAAATGTCGACAAGGGACGATAATCCAGAATCAAGAAAAAGAAGAGAGCTAGCTGCCAAAGCTGCAGAACAACGAATGAAAAACAGTCCGAGTGGATCACGAAGCTGTTCTGAAAGTCAGCATGAAAATGATGGAGCAAGCTCATCACAGGATGTGGATTTGTCACAATCTCTTTTTGGAATGTGAGTTTTGTTTGTTGGGTCTGCAGAGATAAAATGAGTAAGGTTGGGGTAAAGTGGGTAATGTTGAAAACATGAGACAGTGAACAGTTTAATCAACATTCAGTACTTCAAGGAGGATAGTTCCAACAGTGTAGGTAGAAAAATTCTGTATGTAAAGATTTTGAAAAAATTTATTCACATCTTTTTACCTTACCCATTTTACCCCAAGCTTACCCATTTTACCCCCAGTAGACCCTACTGTTCATTTTTAAAGAAATTTGTGGAATGTTATGGGGTAAGATTAAATATTTGCAATGCAGTGTCTCATTGGGCAGCTAAGTGCTTTTGCTTTGATGCATTTTTTGTGCAGGTCCCCAAGAGATNGTGGGTAATGTTGAAAACATGAGACAGTGAACAGTTTAATCAACATTCAGTACTTCAAGGAGGATAGTTCCAACAGTGTAGGTAGAAAAATTCTGTATGTAAAGATTTTGAAAAAATTTATTCACATCTTTTTACCTTACCCATTTTACCCCAAGCTTACCCATTTTACCCCCAGTAGACCCTACTGTTCATTTTTAAAGAAATTTGTGGAATGTTATGGGGTAAGATTAAATATTTGCAATGCAGTGTCTCATTGGGCAGCTAAGTGATTTTGATTTGATGCATTTTTATGCAGGTCCCCAAGAGATGATTTGGACTCGGACAATGATTCATTCTCAATGGTAAGTAATAGAAATCTCATACTCTTTCAATAGAAATCTTTTTATCTTTCCAGGAAATGCCTAAAATCCAGTAAAAATCTTTTTGTTCTTATAGAAACATCATATGCTTGTTGAGAGATTGATACATTCCTTGCATTTAAGTAGACATTTGCATTGAATCGAGAACCATTAGATATGTATCAGTTCCCATGGTTGTATTGTTATCTAATTGAAATTCCCCATAATTTTGTTTTATTTGCATGAAGCCTATAGTTTAATGGGAACAGAGAGTACGTTTTATGTATCATAACTAACTCGTACTTTAAACATTTTAATGCTAATTTAGTGGCCTTGTTTTTCATTTGTTTGCTAGGATTCAATCCCAATGGCATTTGGTCGACTTCAGCATTGTGGAGAGGTGTTACCAAGGTTACAACCGCAACCTGATCACACCATTTTGTTTCGTGTATGTATTCATTTATTTATAAATCTTTTGATACCTATGCTGCCTCAGTTTATTTCATAGTTTGTTATCAACGTTGCAAAGTTTAGAGAACTGTGCAAGAAATTCTGAATATTCTGCAAAATACACTGCGGTTCTTGTTTAACTAAAACTCATTGAATTTTCAAATATTACTAAGCATTCATTTCCTTTAATAAAGTAATTATTTTTGTCTTCAATTTACAGCCACACATACAAGCAACCGAAGCACCACAGCCATACCCAGATAGATACAGGTCAGTTTACAGTCATGCCTTGCTAGTTTTCTATTTGATTATTTGATAACCATAACTCTGTCCAAAGCTCCAACATATTTTGTACAAGGATTGTATCAAATGCAATTTAATATCTGAAGCACAGAATTAAGCAAAATGAGGTCATCCTTTTCATCAGTTTCTGCAATCTTCAACAAAAGGAGACAAATTTTGTAGGCCACCCTGTAGTTTATTACTAATTGTAGATTTCTTTATTGCAGAGATACCTGGGATAAAGAACATGTCCGAATGCCATGCTCTAAAGAAAATCTTTACCCAGTATGTTCTATAAACCTCTTCTTGTTTGTCTTAGCAATTCTATTGAATGAGTCGTGTTTGTCTTAGCAATTCTATTGAATGAACATGATCAAGGATGGTCTTCAATAGCTGACTTTGTTGATGAGTTATAATACTGACGTTGGCGCCCCTTACGTTAGGTGCAATATTTATGTGGAATGCCTAGATTTGCTGTCCCTTTCTTTGTTAGACTACTCCTTATAGTTAGATGATGCAGGAATAGGTCAGTGGTAGCATAGGGCTCAAATCATTAATCTTTAGAAAGGTGGGTGTAATATTTGATTACATTTTTCTTTGAATCGAGCAGCTTGAAAGGAACTTAGGGTACTCTCCTGTAAATATGCCATGGAAATGTTTTGATATCTTGATTATTTTCAAAATGGCGGCATTTATAGTTTTATTGAAAGAATTCATTGAAAACTTTGAAAAACTCAAAATCATCGTAAATCCTAAATCAGTCGAGGAAAAATGATACAATCTTAAAGAAAACCATAGTTTATGAAGGTCTTAAATATGGTGGCAAGCAGAAATCTGTCGCTCTTCTGGTTTAGGATTTAGAAATTTGATGACGTCACAGCCTCAAATATAATGAATGCTGCCATTTTGAAAATAGTCAAGATATCAAAACATTTCCACGGCAGATTTACAGGAGAGTACCCTCAGTTTCTTTCAAGCCATTTGATTCAAAGAAAAATGTGAAACAATTTTAAAATGACCTTTTTAAAGATTTGAACCCTATGCTGTCAGCTGTCAGTGGTAGCGAATTGGCCTGCAAATCTGAAGGTTGATGGCTCCTTGCTACCTAGAACGAGGAGAGTTGCCAACTCTATACATTTCATCGCTACATGAATCACGAAGTATGGTCACTTCAAGAAGAAGAAGCTGGACACTGCGCTTGTTTTGATTGTTCCTACTATTTGAGAATCGTTTTGTTTTCAGACTAAAGATAAGAGAATTCGTAAAAGATGGGAATTTATCGAAGAAACACTCTTAAAGCCAATAAGGACATCGAAGGATTTTCAGGTAGTTACTTCTTTGTCCGAATTTACAATTTGAAACTTAAAAATTTAGAATGAAAACTTGATAACTAAAACTATTCTACTGTACTCGCAGTTATCAACTCAGTATTTAGTGTACGACTTTGATACATAAATTATGCTGTTTATTCCATAGAATGCAATTCTAACGTACAATGTTCACTACAAAGATAAATGGGGCTTTGAAGGATGGCATGCCTTTTGTAATCAGGTAAGTACGAAATCCAAATCTAAATACTTTTCATTTTATTGATTTTGAGTGTCAAAACAATCTGAAATAGTGATTTGCAGATAGAAGTACTTCTAGTGTTATTCCGATCTCAAAAATTGGTTAGAATGAAAATTTGTTTAGGTTAGAATAGTAGCGAGATTTGTTATTCAAACTCCTTATAGAATGCAAGCCAGGAAAAACTCCTAAACATGTCGAGAAAGTAACAAGATTGAATCAGATTACCGCGAAGGAACCGATCTTTTGCTCTGGAGAGATTCGTCTGCAAGTCTCATTGAGATAACAGTATAGCTCTAGGACAATTCTCTTGTAGAGAATACGAGCATGTTCGTTTTTACTAAAAATTCTCCATCCTATCTTCGCATGCAGTCAGACATTTGATGCATCCTACACTAAATGGATTCTGTAATTTCTCTTGCAGTATCTTACGCTGAAAGAAAAAGATGACTTATTTGATCGAATTCTACCAGAAATGGTTTCATTAGCGTTGAGATTGCCTGCAATTTGCACACGGGTGAGTGTTTGACTGCTAATTTATCAACGGAAGTAAGTTTGTAGGTAAGACTTGTTGAATGATTGTTATAGAATATGGTTTGCAAAAATCTAGGAATGACGAGTTATTTTGCTTTGCATTAAGAACCATAGCACTATCTGTTTATCGAATAATCTGATAGTTCGAACTGCAGTTTTAATGGTGATTGTTTTATTCTGCAGCCCCCTCCTCTTCTAAAGAGACAGAAAAACCAGAGCTTGACATTGTCGCAGCAGCAGGTGAACTATTTTGTTTAACCTTTCTACTTTTTTGGTTATTTTTATGATGAAATATTGTCTGTTTCCTTGCAATCTTTTCCGATAAAATTTCTGCCGTGCTCTGTTCAGATTTTATTTCCTTGCATTTATGCACAACCCATTCTGCTACAAGATTCTCTCAACTCCAAAAAAACAGTTCGTATTATAGATGATTCTCTTTTAAGATCTTATCTGAATATTTGGTGATTGGGATACCTTCCCTAGCATAATTTAGATGTATATTTCTTTCCATCTTCAATAACAAAAATGCAGTAAATTTTGACGTATCTTACTTTTTTCATAGGCTGCATGTTTTCTTGCCAACGCTTTCTTTTGTACATTCCCTCGACGAAATTCTCAGAAATATTCAGAATACTCAACGTTTCCTGATATCAATTTTAACAGGTATATGCTTTTATTAATCCTTCTCTTTCATCACTTGTCGATCTTCAAACCCCTCTGCAGAATCTTTGCCGGTAAAGCTTAAAATTCTTGTAGTGGCTATATGCTGTCTGTAGTTTTCTATCACTGGCAAACAATCTATTCATAATACTGAGATGATAGAAGTTGGTTTAGTAGTACTTCCGTTTTCCTCTTACGTTGTTCTTATCAACAACAAAATTTACTTTTACGAATTCTTACGTTGAGGCTAGTTTCCAGTCAGTGGAATTTTCCGAGCGGGCGGGACTGCTATTTTGTACAAGAGAAAATGTCGCTTTGAAGTTCAATAGAAATTTACAGCTGAGTGATTTGTTATTGTGTTAATTTCCGCCCGCTCGGAAAATTCCTCGTAGTGGAAACTGGCCTTTATACCATAATTNCTCTTACGTTGTTCTTATCAACAACAAAATTTACTTTTACGAATTCTTACGTTGAGGCTAGTTTCCAGTCAGTGGAATTTTCCGAGCGGGCGGGACTGCTATTTTGTACAAGAGAAAATGTCGCTTTGAAGTTCAATAGAAATTTACAGCTGAGTGATTTGTTATTGTGTTAATTTCCGCCCGCTCGGAAAATTCCTCGTAGTGGAAACTGGCCTTTATACCATAATTTATTCCTGCAGATTATTCCGAGGAACGAAAGATGTCGTGAACAAAACAAAGGCTGAAAAATTGAAAACACTTCTTCACTACTTCAAGCGAGTCACAAACGACAGTAAGCAGTTCTTTCTTAAGCCCCGTTTACGCGAGACCGTTTTCATTTCATTTCGGATTGGCCTTCTGTTTACACGGGAACGCACCAATCCGATATGCTTCATACCGTTTTCGCGTTTTCAAATGAAAACGCTCCGACCGATATGAAATGAAAAGGACATAGTGTAACCAGAAATATTTTCATACCGGATTGCTACCCCCAATCCGATACCAAATGAAAACGGTATCGTGTAAACGGGGCCTTAATATGTATATAAATAATCTGCCACAAGCTGACGCAGTGTGAGTTTATGTTCCAGTTATGTTGTCTGAATTTATTGTAATGGCTAACTCATGAACAAATGAAATCTAGATAGATTAAGGTCGATTATTAAGATCTGATGAATTTGTCAAATACAGGTTGAATATCTTGCCGTAATATGGTATCTAACTCTCTATCTTTTCAATTCCAGTGCCCTTGGGAGCAATTACATACAAGAGGCAAGTTCTTCCGAAAGACAAAAGTCCCGATTGGGAAAGGTAAGGTGATTTTTGGGATCAATCCTTTATAAAATTCTTTGATACTATTCTTTCTGGTGGTCTACATACCATTACTGACTATAACATGGAGTAATAAGAAGCTGCATATTTTGTTCCTTTTGGTGTGTTGCAAAAGCACCCAAGATGCGATCAAATGTTGCTGTCTGGGGACACTGGCTCGAATCTTGCATGTAGGTCTGATACATCCCAAAGAGTGCAGTTATCTTCTCAGCAGTCGTTCTTTACAAAAGTGATAAATTGGTTCTTTGCTTTGGTGATAATATTTTTGGGATTAGAAGTTACAGCTCCTCCGCATTAGATATGCATTAAGTCCTACTTCACTTCTGATTTTTCTCACATTTGAATGAACCAAAGCATATACTTTAAGTGAAATTTTTTTATTTCAGTTGCGATGCAACTTTTCAAAATTTGCACGTGCAAGCACAAGGTGCTATTGAAGATGATGGCAACGGGTTTTTACAGGTAAGCAATTTTTTATTAGTTTATTCTCAATTTCGTCGCTTGTTTGGGGATCTATGTTCTATTTTTGTTAATGAAAGAGTAAATTGATTTGTTCAGACCTGAAAATTATGACAACCCTGAGAAATAGCAAAATCGTTTCTTCGATGATATATATCTTGTGCTAATGTTATTTCCTTTGGTTTTCTTTCCAAACTGAACGCTGTTTTTACAAAGGACAGATACCATGAATTTCCATCGTTGAAAAATAAGGTTATCGTGCTCCACTATGCTTTTAAAGGGGAGATATTTGCAGTTGACTCCACCGCTCAATGCAAGGATTTAATTTCCACCAATACTGCAGCTTAAATTTTTTATTTTTGAACAGGTTGATTTTGCAAACAGACTGGTTGGAGGAGGTGTCATTGGAGAGGTAACTATTGCACTTGTTTTAGAAACAATCATAAAATTTCATAAGCGGGAATATACAGTAAACACCCGCATATAAGAGCCTACCTTCTTCAAACCAAGCTGTTTTGGTTTTTATGTAAAGGATAACATCATGAAAAGCAGGCTGTAGGTTCTTAGATTATAGGTTCTTAAATTTTCCCATAAAATTTTTTTTTTAATGTTTCTTTGTTTGCAGTCTTTAAATATCTCTGCTTACAATCAAGATTCTGTGATAGAGGACTGAACATTAGCAATGTGGTGAAATCAAACTTGTTTAGGCCTTAGATGATCAAGAAGCAACATAAATTTTTTCCGTTTTGCTCGATAATTAAATTAATGTTTCGGATTGTGACAGTTGAGAACTATATCAATGCATTTGTTCTTCCAAATAAGAACCTGTACAAAAATCAGGGTGAAATGGTTCTTACATAAAAGAGTAAATATTGAAGATTTCAGGCTGTAGGTTCTTATTCGAGGAAAAGGTTCTTATATGCGGGTTTTTACTGTATTATCGGCTGTGAAAACATGTCATCTTGTAGACGTCTGATTTGCCTAATAGGTCTCGTATTGAAACGCATTATGTTACTTTGTCGTTGAAAGCGCTAATGTGCCTGTTCATATTTTAAAATATTTCCAAGTACGAGGTTCTCTGAACACGCGCTTTTTAACCCTCCTCAACGTTAGATAAAGATGATAAATTGCCTATTCATTTATGTTCTAGGGTTGCGTACAAGAAGAAATTCGATTTCTGATATGCCCAGAATTGATTTTATCAAGACTCTTTGTCGAGAGATTAGATCCTAATGAAACTTTAATCGTAAGAGGTAGGCACTGTGTTTTTATTGATCTGAAGTATGCTAAATGTGTAAACATTGTAAGCATTGAATCTGTAGAATTAAAAATCAACTCAGCTTTCTAGCAAAGTGGTTTGGGATGAGTCATGTCAGCCTGAAAATGGAGTTACTGTGTACTTAGCCAAGGAACTTCCCACAAATGACGGTAGCTGGGGATTTTCGAAATCGGACAAGAGAGTTTCGAATCCGTTTTAACTACCTGTTTTTGAATAGCTAAATGAATTTCGTTACAGTCGATTTCTTGGAATGATAATTGATTTTAATTTGTTTTAAAATGGAATGATAGCTTATTTCAAAAGTAGAGTTGATTATGTTGTAATTTCTCAACTTAGGTGCAGAGAGATTTAGCCATTACACTGGATATGCTCAAACATATAAATGGCATAAAGAATATATTGATTTAACCCCAAGGTATGTTTAAATGAATGATATATTGCGCTTTTGAGGTACAATAAAAATGCAAAAAATACCAAGCTAGATGCGACCACCCCGGAGTTGTTCGGCCACCTGAGCTGCATCAAGCTCTCTTTATTACAATGCCTGTATGCAATCGTTAGCAGCAATCTACGATGCATGCCAAAAGTCTTGGAACACCTCAGCTAATTTTGCCTTGTTATGCGATTTCCCCCTCTCCCCCTTAGAACAATGTTGTTCTGTGACGATAAAATGGGGATGACACGACGATTCGTGACTCTGATGAAATGCTAGGACAATAACCTTGCAAATCAACATTGTTTGGGGGGAGGGGGCGCCTCAACTAATCTCTACTGATAGAATTGCGGAAAAGTGTGTCATTATCAAGAAATGGCCTAAGTGTTCCAAGGACTTTTGGCAAGCATTATAGGACAGATATTTTAAGACCTTTTATTGTTTTCTATTGCTAGGCTAATAGTCTCTTTTGCAATATTGATACAATATAACCTTTTTCATATTGTAGAGACAGATGGGGTCGCCGTAATACTGAAGTTGTTGCCATGGATGCTCATGTATTTAATATCTACGCACAACAATTTACACAGGGGATGTTGAAAAGAGAACTCAACAAGGTATAACATTTTTTGTTCATTGAATATTTCATTATTTACTGATGATAGTTTTTACAAGGCCTATTACTCAGTAAAGAGATACTTTAATTTAGATCAGTCTGTTTCTGCTGTATGCGAAATGGTTGATCAGTGGTCTGTCCGACACAGATCGATTTCTTAAATCATAGGGAAACAGTCAAGTCCCATACATATTACAAATAGCCGAAAAGCAGACTCTTGTCCTGTGAGACCGACAAGAAAAACTTCTCAGTTGATATTTTGGCCTTAATTAACAAAAGCAATGCCGTGTCGGATGGACAAATGATGAACCATTTCGCAAACAGCCTCTTTTTCATTAGTGGTCCTGCTACTACGAGAAAAGAAATATTATGATTTCATCTTCCTGTATTCAGATTTCAATCATTTCTTGCATATATCTGTAAGACCTGAGTTCATCATTTCTTCTTTCAAACTGTTCCATAACTTCACACAGAGGATTTGAAATACAGCAATTTCCGTTTTCTAAGCGGCCGACAGGTAAGCTGCATTTGCATTCATGTCCAAACAATCACAGCTAAGACCAAACCCTAAAAATAGCATTATATTATCATTCCTTCTTTCTTTCTTAGGCATACTGTGCTTTCTACAGTTCTGATGATCCATTGAATTTGCCTGCTGTTGCTACAGGTATTTTTCATGATAGCACTTGTTTTAATTATTTGGTGCATATACTACATGGAGTAGACTGTCATGGCTGTATTTTAGTTAGGTGGTAGGTTGGCCTAGTGGTTAGCGCTCTCGCCTTCTGTAAAGAAGGTCACGAGTTCGAGCCCATGGCTGACCGCCCTGGGGAAGTACCACTGCTCATCCTAAATATGCTTCTCTCTTCGGGGAAAAGCTTAAAGTCCTTGGGACAACTTGCCAGTAGGGGTGGTCTCGTCGGCTTCGGTAATCAGTAATAGGCCCCTTGCGGGCGCTTGGGGGGCGCTTCGACCAGACGATATACTAAAAAAGAAATGGTTTACTAACGGTCGGGCCCCCAATGCCGGTACAGTAAGGCTCCGCATTTAAGAAACTGATTTTTTATTGTAGCCTCAGAGTTTGGGAGATATTTTAATGAATTTAAGGACTAAGGATATTTATTGAATTGTGGCTGTAAAGAAATTATCCTTTGTCTATTTTCCGCCAGCAACTGACTGAACCTTTGGAACCTGTCAGAGTGCTGGTAACAAATAATTTTGATGAATAATAATAATAATAATAATATCATATTTATACAGGTTTAACTTGTTCAACAATAATGTGCTGTTATTAATCAAGGACCTGTCTAAAATATACAAAATTTAATACAAAAAGAACAAAGTAATATACATCAAGGAAAATTGTTAAAATTCAAAGATGTCGTTGCTGAAAGTTTCTTATACATTGTTTCTTAAATGCGTATTTGAAACTGTATTTGAAATATACTGATTATAAATTTGTCCATTGTTAGGAAATTGGGGCTGTGGTGCCTTTGGTGGAGATGCCAGACTTAAAGGTATTTTGTTGTTTTACGATTTTTATTTAAAACGTTATGAAAATGAATAGGAATAAATTTAACCGATAGAAATGATCACTTTGAATAAACTTCCTTTCCTTTCCTTGTTTTCTCTCTTTTAGATAAAAGAATAAATTTAACCGATAGAAATGATCACTTTGAATAAACTTCCTTTCATTTGCTTTCTCTTTCTCTCTTTTCAAGCCTTGATACAATTGATGGCTGCTTCTCTTGCGTTCAGAAATATGGTTTATTTCACATTTGGTGACAAGGTAGGCCCAGTTCTTTCCTTTTTTCATACATCGTCATAAAATACGTAGGCCTGAAGTCTCTCTCAAATTAAATGTCACTTGAAAATGTCCGCGAATAAAAACAATTGTAGTGTTTTGCATGAGTAACTTTCGTTATCGCAAATCTCACGTGACATCTCATTTGAGACAGACTTTAGTTTCTCGTATTTTAAACATTCGTACTACTACTATCGTTAGAGCCTCTATACTTTTTTGCACAAGTTTCGTTGAGAGAAAATTGAAATATGAATTGCAAGCGTTCTCTATATAGTAGCGTATAATGTATGTCGGCACTTTTAAGGTTCGGTTTGATGTGCTCAAGGGTCACGTTTGGCTCAGTTCAACTCGCCCTAGCATACTTTGATTAAATGAAGAAGCAAAGCTTTATATTTTTTATTACACCCCCTTTAATATACTTACTTTTTCGGTACACCTATCTAGAGATTCAGAACCCAGCCAGACCTGATAGCATTGGCGCAGTTTCTTGAGCGATAGGGCTCTGGAAGGGGAGCAGTGGCGGCGGTAGCTGTTGTCGTTGTTGTTCTCTCGGCCGGGTCTCTTTTGTTCATCATTATCGCCTGGGCTGGTCCGATCTCCAATGTGAAACAGGCTCTAGTATTTATAAGTATTGAATTGTTTATGTGTAGCTTTTTGTATTTGTATATTTAGTTTAAATCCAGTTTCATGTTCTTTATGTAAGGGCCATGGGTAGTCATTGTATTTTATTCCCCATGATATCGTCCTTGTAGTGTTGTAAAGTAGTTCATATGTAGTGTCTTAGTTGTTTGTTTTTGTAAAATAATTTTTTTTTTTTTATATATTCAATATAAAATTTTACAAAGCAAACTACTTACTACACTACTTACAAACTACTTTACTACACTACAAGGGCGATACCAGGGAGAGCAGGAGACCATGACTACTCCGCGGTCATTAAAAGAACATCTAACTAAACTAAAATTAAATATACAGTTACGAAAAAATACATATAAACGATTTTTACTGATGAATACTACAGAATACAAAAGAATTTAATTGAATAGAGAGAAAAAGAGAGATTCAGAGATTAGATAGGCCGTTTCAAGGCAGAGCTTCTTATATTATAAATTATATATTTTTCATTTTAGATATTTATGATATTGTATTTTTATCGTAGAAACTCAGTGAGGATTTAAGAGACTTCCATGATTTTCTCAAAACAAACAATATAACGATAGGAGATCTCTGGAAATTACTACAAAGGTATGAAAAGGACCTGAAGAAGGAAGATAAGCACATTGAATTGTATCCTTATTTAAAGAACTCGTTTTCATTTACTGAAACCGAGGCTGAAGAAACAGAGGGTGCATTTGGTGAGAAAGACATTCTGATACAGGTTGACATGGAAACAGAACCAGTTGGTTGCGCCCCCGGAGAGGCCGGTAGCGACGCATCACCAGATTACCGAAATGAAACGCCTTAGCTCATAAAAAATTAATTTTTGTTGTTTGTATTATCTTTTATCAAAACATTAGTTGCTCTTTTGCGTTTAAATATTGGCAATAATTTTGTCCAATGCCAACTTAAAAGTGAACCCATGCCATTGCGAAGAGAGTCTGTTGAGTTATGGCCTAAAGATTAGTTCATTGATCGTAGTTGACCTGCCATATCTGTGAGTCGTACAGAATTTGAGAAATTGAGCCAATTAGTCGAGGAATGGAAATATTCGTCAAAATTTTTCCTCTTATTTATACTTGCCAAATCAAAACAGTTCTGCTAAGTTCTCACCTGTGAGATCTTGAACCCTGTCACTAACCAATTTCACGAGTTGAAAAGTTGCAACCATGAGAGTAGACTTATGACGTTTCGTCCCTTGTTTCCCTGTGCTCTTTGACTTTGCATCCATGAGAGTTCTCTTTATAAACAAAAAATGTTTGATGTCCTAAATACCTGTTGCAAAATACAATATTGGATATCCAATTCAAATAGGTTGCTTGTATCTTCATTTGGAGCAATAATTCACATGTTCGTCATGACATTCTGTAGGTGGGATTGCGCAACTTTTAGTACACCATCAGTTAAAGCAACAGCATTAGTATTGGTACTAATTATTGGAGGATTTGTCCTCAGTTTTGTAATAGTGGATATACAAAAATTATGCGAGTTTACCAATCCAATGCATGCTACAGTTTTTTGTTTTCCCTGCCCTTTGTTGTTTAGGCTGATGTGTTTGTAACGACTGTTCTTTCAATTGAATTTGTGATCGGTGTCATTTTCTTAAAGCGTGTTCAAGAGGTTTCTGAGTTTTCGTTGTACACAGTTGAGACTCGAGATGTTCACACGTCGCCCACGTTCAGCTTTTTGTCGCTGCGTAGTTGCTTTAATAGTTACTGTTGCTGCATTGTAGTACTAGCCCTTTGAATAATTCCAGGAATTTCAATGACGTCATTAGTGCTTGACCATTGTCATTCCCCGGGAGTTGCTTTGTGCGTTTCTACTGCTTTATGTTGCGATTTGTTTCAGGCCGTTGAAGGCGAAACACACAAACAATACTCAAGAACATACATTTATGTTGCGTATATTTTCGGGAACCTTGTATATAAAATCACTTGCACGCCCCCTCCCCCGCCCCCCGATTGATCATAATGATCCACTCTGTTCATGTTAGGGCCACCCTTGGGCATGTTTACCTACAAGACCTACAAGTCTACGCAAAAAATATCTCCTCGACGCAAAAGCAGAATTTCTTGACGTAAATAACATTGGGGTTTGGAATTCACTGCTGTAGAAATTTTTAGCAGGACATTTTTAGCTTACTTTTGTTGCATTGAAGTTACAAGAAGTACATTGTAGATGATCCTCAGACAGGGAGAGAAGTGCTGGCTGTTTTGTATTTGATAGAGGTAAAGGTAAGTTACGTTACTTTGTGCTTGTTTTATTATCGGTTTGAATTGTTAGGTAATCTACTATCTACTCAAATCTACTTTTGCTAGCTTCTGGGCAGACCTTTTTTGCCTATTTTCTTCGAGGATTCGGAAGAGAGTGATTATGCATTTTGTAGAAAGCGTACGGAATTGAAATTTACACCTAGTATTCATTGAAGCTTTCACGCCCATCACTGGAGCTATTCCGATCAAATTTATATCCTTGATTTCCTCATGATTCTGTACATAGCCTGGATTTCTATAGCTGTCGCATAGCAACCTTTGGAACTTTCTTTGAACCTGAGGTGAAGAACACCAGTAAGAATAGAAGGATAACAGTTCAGGGATTTTCCCTGCTGAAGTTCGAAAGATTTGCTGGTTACGTC
>REGM01000059.1:426721-454786 GCA_004194415.1 Aurelia aurita | reverse complement strand
AACAAGGGGGATGCTTCAGATTCGATCCTCTGCGTCCATATCGGTGTCCGATGAAATGGGCGGGGCGGGGCTGAAACACAGTACTTTAAGGGAAAGCTAATATGCAATGAAATTTACACCAGGATTTAGGCAAATTTTAGTTAACAGTTTGTTTCATTTCACACAACAGGCTCTAAATAACAAGGGGGATGCTTCAGATTCGATCCTCTGCGGCCATATCGGTGTCCGATGAAATGGGCGGGGCGGGGCTGAAACGTGTTTGGGCAGCTCTGAATTGTCCTTAGGATGACCCCTGTGTTTGCCGACTCATAACTGAGGAGCATGCCACACCCTTTTAGCCATCGTAAATGGCGTTTTCTCGAATGTTCTCGACATGTGGAAAACAACTTGCGTGAATTGTGCCAAAAAGCACTTCAAAAATATCTTTAAAACCAACTAATCACTAATTGCTTCAGTACTTGAGTTAATATGCAAATTAGTGCTTCGAGCTTTTTCTGCTTGGCGATAAGCCAGAGTGCGTGGAGCAAACGCGAAAACGTGCCCTCAATCGCTACGTCATCGTATCTCACTTGAATTCGAGGCTAATTCGAAACAGATGCTTTGCCAGATTGGATTGCTCACAAAAATCTCTTAGAACATCAGTAAACTTAAGTGAAAACCCCCTGAAAAGCCTTGTCAATGATGCAAATCGGGTGCATATTGCAAAATAGATTTAGCTTAGAAGAAACTCTTTGAAATCCCACAAATCCAGGACAATCCCACAAGAAATCCAGAAATCCCTACCAAATTTCGAGGGATTTCAAAAATCCGCGAAATCTCGTACGCTTTTTTGGCTCGTGATACACGCCTCGGTAGATACAGTCCTCTGTCAGCTAACTACATCACGAAGAATAATTTGAGGTTATGACGGTGTCGATATTCAGATCAAATTGTCGATATTCAGATCAGATCTGATCTTAATCAGACATTCTCATGCTCGCTTCATT
Organism: Aurelia aurita; assembly: GCA_004194415.1. NCBI lineage: Eukaryota > Metazoa > Cnidaria > Scyphozoa > Semaeostomeae > Ulmaridae > Aurelia > Aurelia aurita. The sequence goes on along the minus strand of REGM01000059.1, from coordinate 453,800 downwards.
CGTCAGGGACCAAGGCAGGGAAATACGCGCATGAGGTACAAATCGCGAGATAAGTTAAAACCCACTTTGTAATCTTCCAAAAGGATCTTATGTTTTTATAAGAAACCGCTCATAAGAAACGGTAGGCTCAATTTTGTAAAGCTTAAAAAACTACCCTACCTGAATTAGAAAGCTAAGAAACGTTTGTTGTAATTTGCAGCTTTAATTTTCCCAGGTCATTCGAAAATGTTTTGACACTGTACAGTAATACTAAATGTTTTGACATTGTTTTGAATGTGACAAAAGTATGTTACCTCTACACTTATGGCGTTAACAATATAAGAAACTCATAAGAAACTTTTGGTAGCAAAATGACCCTAAAATTTAAGAAACTGCCTACCAACCCCGGACCCAAGTTTCTTATAAGAAGTGAGTGTACTTATACTTGTTTGTTGTACTTTATTGTCGTACTTTATTGTCGTACTTTATTGCTCGGTATTATTAGCCATTTATAAATGAATCTTAGCATATATAGGCCTTTGATAAAAATCTCCATGTAAAGACAATAGGCCGTGACACCATATTTGGGTAACTATGTAAACAGGAAATACTGATATCTGATTGGCCAGAATTTGACCGCATGTGGCTTGAGCCACTTTTATATCCTTAGATTCCCTTTAATATTTAAACAGAGGCATGGTTTTATAAAGTTGGCTATCAAATTTTCTTGAAGCCACTAGAGATCCCCCAACGAGAAAACCAACGAAGATTTGAGGAACCTCAAAAACTGTTAAGAAACTTTCAGTACTCAATGCCTGATAATTTTAAGAAACTTTCAGTACTCTCAGTACAAAAAAATAGTGGGACAATTTGACCAACTTTTTAGGTTCTTATAAGGGGGTATGTATAGGCCTACTACTACAAGAGCAACCAACAAGACAGTTACTTCATTAAACAGAGGGTCATGAAGAGAGACTTATTACATCGTCACAGTTTCGCTCCTTGCCTGAACTGGTACATCGCTACAACTAGTCCTCAATCCCTTTTTCCCATTCACATTTTCGTAAAAATACAATCAGTTATCAAGTCTGTGGTTTTTTCCAGGGAGCGCCGGTTTTTGTCGTTTGTACTCCCAGTCCCCTTTAATGCAATCCCTGTTCCGACACAAGCACTGTAAAAATGTAGTTCAGAGTCCATGTAAACGTAAGTAGTGAATGTCAGGTGAAAATATCTGCGAAAAAAATCATAGCGTCTTGCATGAGTAATTGTGCGTTTTCGAAAATCTTACCTGACATCTGATGTGAGACAGACTTGAAAATTTTAAGGAATTAGATATTAGAATCATTTTATTGTTGATAAAAAGATAATGAATGATTGATGCTTTTTGCTTGGTTGAATGAAGGTATAGATGAACAATCAAGTTATTACTGTTTCTTTTATCATAAGTCAGTCGACTGATAAATCATAACAATCATGACTCAAAACAATCACAACTAATGTAGTGATCGTTTGAGTTTGACCGAATGGTTGCTTCACAGACTTTTTATTAATTGACTGACTGACTGACTGACTGACTGACTGACTGACTGACTGACTGACTGACTGACTGACTGACTGACTGACTGACTGACTGACTGACTGACTGACTGACTGATTGATTGATTGATTGATTGATTGATTAGCTCATTAGTTTATTCATTCATTGATTTTTAAATGGTTGATTGATTGAATATTTGAATTATTAGATTTTTGACTGAATAATGAGTCGGTGATTCTTTGGTCAAGCTACTGCTTGATAAAATGATTGTAATATTGGTCGATTGATAAGCACAGCGCAGCAATTGAATGATTTAACAATTGAACAATTTGTTGGTTAATAATTGAACCTTTGTTGATTGATTGATTGATTGATTGATTGACTAACTGATTGATTGATTGATTGATTGATTGAATGATTATTCAATCATTTAATCAATTAACCAATAAAAGGTAACAATTGATTGAGCGATTGACTTTTTCTTTGTTAGCTGCTGACAGTTTCGAAGATGCCTCCAGGACGAGGACGAGGTCGAGGTCGAGGGCGAGGCCAGGAAGGTGAACGAGGCCGTGGAAGAGGAGGTCGTGGAGGAGGTAGAGGTCGCGGAGGAGGCAGAGGTCGTGGAGGAGGCAGGTTTGCTGAACAGAACAAGCAATTGGCACATAGAGGCCATGTCGTCAGAGTCATAAATGACAAAAGATTTGGATTCATCAAGCCAGAAGGAGCGATCCCAGAACTGGAAGAAGGTAAAGAAGTATTCTTTCATTTTGATCGTGTTGTCTCAGGGGAATTGCAAATAATGCGCAATGATGTCATCGAATTTACTTTGGGAAAGAAACAGTCGGAGAAAGGAGCTTCTGTTTTTCGTGGCTGTTTAGTGCTAGGCGAAAGAAGAGATGCTGTTCAGATTGAAGTCTATCTTGAGAAAGTTGATGCCATTTTGTTATCTGATACTGGAAGTGTGGGGAACATTGCAGAAGGTGCTGAAGGCAATGGTGCAAAGCCAGAAGACCGTTTGGGCATCCTTAGCTGTATGGCATCTTGGAAATGCATTGTTGAGAGTATAGAAAGCAGCGAAAATGTCCTGAATTTAGTGTCAGTGTGTTTGATTATGGATTCGCAAACATCCACCATGAAGGAGCACTTCAGGAAGCTGATTCATTTGATTGCATTTTCAAACATGTTAGATGCGAAACATGGGGCCTTGGCAAAATTCATTGACCAAGCAATTAATACCGGCGATGAGTATGACATCCATATGGTCCAGAACTTTCTTAATGTGGTGGTAAAATACGTGCCTGAAAAGACACGAGCTGTCGTACAACTTATTCAGCCATTCACGAAAATCCAAGGAGCTGCCACGTACTTTTATGATTTGCTCAAGATCATATCAACTGGCACAGCCTCGTGCGTAGAAGACTTGGATTGGAACGAGATTCCGTTAGTTCCTACCAGCGAAGAAATGGAAACACCAAGCAAGGCTCTTGATCTTCAGCCAATCAAAAGAGAAGGGGCCTACAGTAATACGTTTGATTATCTGGAAACACAGTTCCGACTCCTGAGGGCAGATTGCTTTGATTCATTGAAAAAAGGTGTCACAGATTTATTGAACGGGAAATTGGACAAGAGGGACATGAATGTATATTATGATGTGCACGTCGTAGGCCTTAATGTAAGCAGACAGAGTCATCTGTGCCTCGCAGTGAAACTGAGGTCACAAGACAAGAAAGTCAATTGGGACAAAACAAATAAGTTGATGTTTGGAAATCTTTTGTGTTTATCAAGAAGTGGTCAGTTTGATGACATCGTATGGGCAACAGTTGCGAGTCGTGAGTATTTGAAAGCGCAGCAAATTGTAATGCTTGANACACAGTTCCGACTCCTGAGAGCAGATTGTTTTGATTCATTGAAAAAAGGTGTCACAAATTTATTGAAAGGCGAATTAGACAAGAGGGACATGAATGTATATTATGATGTGCACGTCGTAGGCCTTAATGTAAGCAGACAGAGTCATCTGTGCCTCGCAGTGAAACTGAGGTCACAAGACAAGAAAGTCAATTGGGACAAAACAAATAAGTTGATGTTTGGAAATCTGTTGTGTTTATCAAGAAGTGGTCAGTTTGATGACATCGTATGGGCAACAGTTGCGAGTCGTGAGTATTTGCAAGCGCAGCAAATTGTAATGCTTGAGTTGTGCAGTGAGGTGAATACACTCTCTGATGCAGATACCATCCAAACGCTTACCTCATTTCAAGGCAGAGGAATGGCTGTTGAGTCACCTACGTACTATAGGGCATATGGGCCTATATTAAAAGCTCTACAAAAGCTAGATCCCGACAGCTTGTCGTTCAAAGATGAGCTTGTTCTTTTAAACCAACCAACATCAGCTGATTTCATGACACCTCAATCAACTGTCAATGCAAGCCCTATTCTATTGGAAGGTGTGCGCTCAAGAGTCGATGAAAGCTCCTGGACCCAAGAGCTAAAAACACTGACATCAGGCCGTCTTTCTGGCCATACAATTTTTGATGAGAGTCAAGATACAGCCATCGCTGAAACGCTCAAGTACAAGATTGGAATCATTCAAGGTCCTCCTGGCACAGGAAAAACATTCATTGGGATAAAATTGACAGAACTTCTTCTATCTTTGTCAACAAGACCCAGTGGACCAATCCTAGTGCTGACCTACAAGAACCATGCCCTAGATGAGTTCGTAAAAGCCCTAAATGAAGCTGGATGTGCAAATATTGTTAGAGTTGGAGGCGGCTCAAAGGATCCCACACTCAATTCCTGCAATTTAAACTCCAAAGAGCGAGAAGAGAAAATGAGTCAAGCACTTTTGCAGCAAGTCAGGCAAGTTCGAGAAGAATTATCAGAAGCTGAAGCCGAAGTAAAAGATGCATTTGCCAAGTTAAGCAAGGCGAGGATTCTCTCTCTCCAATCATTCGTATCATTCGTCAATGGAAAGCAACTTGTTGACTTCCTAATGCTTTGCCCATGGCAGATGGGATTCACAGGCCCACACAAGAAACAGCTAGCTGCCTCGAAGTTAGCCCAAGTGAGAATGATAACAGCTGGGTTATCGTATGAAGAAGTGAAGAATGCTGCAGAAAATTTAACCAGTTCCGATTTGCATACAGTTATTTCAGAAGCACTGGACTTGTGGAAACCAAATCCGGGATCTGTTCAAAGTTTTGAGAAAAGTTTGTCAACAGCACTGAATTGGATGTCTCATGACGCAGCTATTGGGAGTGGTGATCAAAGCGAGGATGTCGAAAGTGGAGATGAAAAAGAGATTCAAGATAAACAAAATGAAAGAATGGCCGCAATGAATGATGGGAGATCGATCAACCTAGACCACATGCTTCGATTCGATTCTGCTGCATCATCAGATGACATCAAATTGTTTAGCTGTGCCAGAATTGCTGCAAAATCTGCCAACCGGAGTTTTTAACAGCATCAGGGATTTATGGAAACTGAGAGAAGAGGACAAAATCAAATTGGTGCAATGTATGATCTTTGAGAATTACCAGATAGCAAGTGAAAATTTCAAAGATAAACTCGTTGCTTTCGAGCAACTTTGCACTGCCCACGAGGAACTAAGAAACCAACACAAGGCAGAGATTTTGAAGAAAAGCAGTGTTGTTGCCATGACAATTACTGGTGCAAGTATCAACTATGACCTGCTGGAACAACTACAACCAAGCATTGTCCTAGTCGAAGAGGCTGCTGAGCTTCTAGAATCACAATTGGTCGCTGCGTTGGGGAGCTGGACTAAGCAACTCATACTGATTGGAGATCATAAGCAACTGAAGCCATCCGTTGAAAGCTACATACTGGCACGTGACTACAACATGGATCTCTCAATGATGGAGAGGCTGATTCTAAATGGCTTTAAGTATTCCACATTACTCAAGCAAAATCGTATGCGCCCGGAATTTGCTGAATTGCTCAAAGATATATACCCAGACCTTCAAAGCAATCTTGAACGTGTAGGAAAGAATGAACCCCTATCATGCCTTGCACATTCGATGTATTTTTGGCATCATGATGACCGAGAAACAGAGGCAAGAAGCTTTGTGAATGAAGCTGAAGCAGCCAGAGCAATGAAACTAGCCCTCTTTTTGGTACAGCAAGGAACAGAGCCACGAAAGATTACCATTCTTGCAGCGTATCAAGGACAGACCAGCTTCATCCGCAGACAAATGAGGGCACTTGAAAAATCGTACGTCACTGACGAAGAAAACAAGATTATTGTCCATACAGTCGATAATTATCAAGGGGACGAAAATGATGTGGTAATTGTATCGTTGGTTCGATCAAACGAAAAAGGCAATATAGGATTCTTGAAGCTGCTAAACAGAAGATGTGTTGCCCAGTCTAGAGCAAAATGTGGCCTGTATTTTGTTGGTAATGTGTTAACGTTCCTGGAAAATGGGAATTGGAAATTTCTTCTCACAAACATGTATGACAAAAAGTTGGTCGGGAAATCAATTACCTTGGTGTGCCCAAAACATCCACAAAGCACGAAGAACGCGACGACGGCCAGAGACATCGATCTTGGGACATTTTGCACTGTGATATGTGGAGGACATCGCACTTGTGGACATCAATGCGATAGCCCTTGCCAACCACCTCATGCACACGACGTTTGCAATAGAAAATGCCAAAAACCATGCGAGAAATGCAAAGGATTGTGCAAACAGAATTGCCTTCCAGAACATTCTCATGTCATGTGCGATCGAGTGATAGAAATCACACTTCATTGCTCGCATAGCGTCAAAATGAAATGCTCAGAGGATGCAAGTGCAATCATCTGCACGGAAAATGTTCCGTTTATAAAGCGTCATTGTGGACATATAAATGGAAAGCTGTGCTACGAGATGGAAGATGATATCTCATGTGCTGTTGCATGTCCAAAAACGTACTCCTGTGGTCATCTGTGCTTCCGGAAATGTGGTGAAGAATGCAAGCCAAACGAATGCAAAGATTGCAAAAGAATAGAACGAGAGAAAGCTAAACGAGAAGCAGAAAGGCAAAAGAACTTGCGTGAAATGAGAAATGCCGAAGTGAGAAAGCAAATAGAGGAAGTAAAGAAGAAGATTGACGAAACACCCACGAGGGAGAAATTACTCAACACAGGAGCAACAGCATCTGAATATTTGGATATAGAGGATCGAGTGATTAAATACATACAGCCTGGTCATAAATGGTTACCAGTGGTCACTAAGATTGAGAAAGTGACCAACTACAAATTGGAGAAGAATTGGCTGGAAGCGAAGACATTAATGGAAGACCCAGACTCAAGAAGTGAGTTTAAGTTTCATGGCACGACGGAAGACGCAATCGCGAATATCATCAAAGAAGGATTCCGCCTTCCTAAAAAACCGGGAATGTATGGAAAGGGAATCTATTTCGCCAGTGATTCATCAAAGAGTGCACAAAAGATTTACACGAAAGGTTCTGATATGTTGCTGCTTTGTGATGTTCTAATTGGGAAAACGATGACGGTGGAGAAGCAACGCTCTGATATGACCGCAGTCAAACTGAAGGCACAGCAATTTGATTCAATTTTTGCAATGAGAGGAACAAGAGGTCAAGGTGGTGTGCTTTATGATGAATTTGTCGTTTTCAGTCCAGATCAAGCTTTGCCTAAATATATCATACATTACAACAAACAAAATTTGATGAGTGTCGCCAAGGTTGCAGCTATTTCTCCACCATCAAGTGGATATGCATGCCACAAATTAAAGCTATCTCGTTCAGTGGATACCTCTGATCCCCTTGATATCCATTATCGCATAGCTGAATCACAGTTTCTACGACTGATGAGTATCACTGGTAAGAAGAGAAAAATCACCTCTATTTCTTACCACCAGAACTCGATTCTAGAGGCAAGTTTCAAAAAAAAGAAAGCACAGTTCAGACAGAAATACCCCCCACCAGCACCAGCAGGGGCATCACCACAGTCGCAGATGCATGNAAATTTGATGAGTGTCGCCAAGGTTGCAGCTATTTCTCCACCATCAAGTGGATATGCATGCCACAAATTAAAGCTATCTCGTTCAGTGGATACCTCTGATCCCCTTGATATCCATTATCGCATAGCTGAATCACAGTTTCTACGACTGATGAGTATCACTGGTAAGAAGAGAAAAATCACCTCTATTTCTTACCACCAGAACTCGATTCTAGAGGCAAGTTTCAAAAAAAAGAAAGCACAGTTCAGACAGAAATACCCCCCACCAGCACCAGCAGGGGCATCACCACAGTCGCAGATGCATGCTACAATTTTCGCATTCCACGGAACACAAGCAACAAGCGTTCAAGGAATTATGAAATCTAATTTCGATATGTCACGTATTTCCCAGAACACTGGCAACCCAGGCCAATATGGCGCAGGCATCTATTTTTCAGAAATACCTGAAACATGCATGCATTACGGTGATTCTTTGATTCTATGCCAAGTCCTTCCCGGTAACTGTACAGATGTAACAAGAAAGAACGTCAAAGGCCAGCCTCTTATCCATGGGTTCGACTCACATGGTGCTCATCCAACTAAAGATGGCCGATTCCAAATCATGGTCATATTCAACCAAGATCAGATTTTGCCATGCTATTCAATTGAAAGTGTTAGTGTTGAAGATAAATAGACTGAACACGTTTATATTTTGACGCTGAACATCCTCTGTACAGAGCGGTAACATTATGTTTGGTTTGTTTTGTCTAAGTTTGCAGCTTTCTTATTTATTTGGGGAACTTTGCCGCCTCTTAAAAAGTTGTCTTAGCGAAACTTGATGAGTGTGAAGAATATTTTGCTTTGTTGAATTTTAAGTTGAACAGACGCTGTTTACCAAGTGATTGATCAATTTTCCAACCGGAACGGAGTTCTTCTTCTTAATAAAGAAAGAAACAGACTGGGTAGTTAGTCTTGTTGGATGGTTTGGTCTCACCAGACCAGATTCCATTTCTTGTCTATTTGCAATATGCATCGGACCTAACTGCTTCCTTGTAATAAAAAATAGATCCATGTTGGAAGAAAACCTGCTCAACCATTTCGCAAACAGCCCCGACATTTTGGCTAAACGCGCTTTTTTGCGAAATTTCCTCTTCCTTGATATAGGACAATGTTTTTCAGTGTTGATGAGATTATGATGACAGGGTAAGCCACGACTCTGAAAGACAGCAAGAACAATCTTGTTACAAAACAGCATTTTACGAAAACAGCAAGGGCTTTAGATTGGGACCTTGTTCAACCCCACTGAATTACGAAAGCTGCGAAATACAAGAGTAGAACCCATTTTCCCTGTAGCATATGCTGTTTATTTCAAACAGGACGTTTATTTTGGTGTTGTAGCAACGTTCGTGCCGAACTACGCTTGGGACGCTTGTAATCGTTTATATAGCCAAACTTTTTTTCTTTAAAATCACTGTAGTTTTATCAAGGAACAATAATTCAATTACAATTAGTGCCTTTATGTTAAAAAATGAGCAATAGTTTATTTTTGTGTGGAGAAAAGTTTTGATCTACAATTTTGTGTGAAGAACAATTTGATTTGTGATCTTGTATGCTTGAAATTACGACAAGGAGGACAAAATCCCAAGATGCGAACAGTAAAGTTGGAGCAAAATTATCGATTTTTGCCAATTTGCAAGTAACCCAGCAAGACACGTTGAAGAGAGTTTTGTGCCAAATTTGTTTGTTCCAAGCACATTCAAGAGTTGCATTTGGACACCCTATCAAGGAACAATATTACAGTCGTGTAATCGTAGTATAAAGTGTGCGATGGCTCATAATTCGGACACCCTTTCAAAGAACAGTATTACTTTCAAGTACAGACATTTTAGCTTGTTTAGCTGTAAAGCAAGCGTATCCAAACCTCATATATTTTTTTGGCACCTATCAAGGAACAATATTACAGTCGTGTAATCGTAGTATAAAGTGTGCGATGGCTCATAATTCGGACACCCTTTCAAAGAACAGTATTACTTTCAAGTACAGACATTTTAGCTTGTTTAGCTGTTAAGCAAGCNGACAAACAAAATTTGATGAGTGTCGCCAAGGCTGCAGCTATTTCTCTACCATCAACTGGATATGCATGCCACAAATTAAAGCAATCTCGTTCAGTGGATACCTCTGATCCCCTTGATATCCATTATCGCATAGCTGAATCACAGTTTCTACGACTGATGAGTATCACTGGTAAGAAGAGAAAAATCACCTCTATTTATTACCACCAGAACTCGATTCTAGAGGCAAGTTTCGAAAAAAAGAAAACAGAGTTCAAACAGAAATACCCCCCATCAGCATCACCACAGTCGCAGATACATGATCCTATCTTTGCATTCCACGGAACAAAAGGTGCAAGCGTTCAAGAAATTATGAAATCTAATTTCGATATGTCACGTATTTCCCAGAACACTGGCAACCCAGGCCAATATGGCGCAGGCATCTACTTTTCCGAATTACCTTCAACATGCATGCATTACGGTGATTCTTTGATTTTATGCCAAGTCCTTCCCGGTAACTGTACAGATGTAACAGGAAAGAACGTCAAAGGCCAGCCTCTTATCCAAGGGTTCGACTCACATGGTGCTCATCCAACTAAAGATGGCTCATTCCAAATCATGGTCGTATTCGACAAAGATCAAATTTTGCCATGCTATTCAATTGAAAGTGTTGAAGATAAATAGACTGAACACGTTTATATTTTGACACTGAACATCCTCTGTGCAGAGCGGTAACATTATGTTTGGTTTGTTTTGTCTAAGTTTGCAGCTTTCTTATTTCTTTGGGGAACTTTGCCGCCTCTTAAAAACTCGTCTTAGCGATACTTGATGAGTGTGAAGAATATTTTGCTTTGTTGAATTTTAATTTCTGAAAGTCGCAATAAATACAGAGTTTTGAAATCAGCCCAGTCCTTTGAATCTCTGCAAAATAGCAATGTTTTCACAGTACATTCATTGTTCCCACAGTTGTTTCAATAAATCTTAGAACAGACGCTGTTTGCCATGTAATTGATCTGTTTTACAACCGGCACGGAGTTCTTCTTCTTAATAAAGAAAGAAAGAAACTGGGTAGTTAGTCTTGTTGGATAGTTTAGTATCACCAGACCAGATTCCATTTCTTGTCTATTTGCATAGGACCTAACTGCTTCCTGATAATAAAAAAAGATCAATTTTGGAAGAAAACCTGCTCAACCATTTCGCAAACAGCCCCAACATTTTGGCTAAACGCGCTTTTTTTGCGAAATTTCCTCTCCCTTGATATAGGACAATGTTTTTTCAGTGTTGATGAGATTATGATGACAGGGTAAGCCACGACTTTGAAAGACAGCAAGAACAACCTTGTTACAAAAAAAGCATTTTACGAAAACAGCAAGGGCTTTAGATTGGGACCTTGTTCAACCCCACTGAAATACGAAAGCTGCAAAGTACAAGAGTAGAACCCATTTTCCCAGTAGCATATGCTGTTTGTTTCAAACAGGACGTTTATTTTGGTGTTGTAGCAACGTTAGTGCCGAACTACGCTTGGGACCCTTGTAATCGTTTATATAGCCAAACAGTTTTCTTTAAAATCACTGTAGTTTTATCAAGGAACAATAATTCAATTAGTACCTTTATGTTAAAAAATGAGCAATATTTTATTTTTGTGTGGAGAAAAGTTTTGATTTATCGATTTTTGCCAATTTGCAAGTAACCCAGCAAGACACGTTGAAGAGAGCTTTGTGCCAAATTCGTTTCTTCCAAGCACATTCAAGAGTTGCATTTGGACACCCTATCAAGGAACAATATTACAGTCGTGTAATCGTAGTATAAAGTGTGCGATGGCTCATAATTCGGACACCCTTTCAAAGAACAGTATTACTTTCAAGTACAGACATTTTAGCTTGTTTAGCTGTTAAGCAAGCGTGTCCAAACCTCATATATTTTTTTGGCACCTATCAAGGAACAATTGTAATCGTAGTATAAAGTGTGCGATGGCTGATGATTCGGACACTATCAAGGAACAGTATGAGTTTCAAGAAGTGTTTCATGCATGTGCACGATAGCTGATGTATATCTGGACACCCTGCAAGGAGCATTGTTAGCGTTATTTAATCGCACTTGTGATTGTTCAAGCTCATGTATGAACAGGATTTGGACACCCTATCAAGCAACAGTATTAGTTTCAAGAAGTATTTCATGCATGTGCACGATAGCTGATGTATATCTGGACACCCTGCAAGGAGCATTGTTAGCGTTATTTAATCGCACTTGTGATTGTTCAAGCTCATGTATGAGCAGGACTTGGACACCCTATCAAGCAACAGCATTGCTATCGTGTTACTGTAGTTTAGAAGCGAGTAATATTTAAATCTGCATATTCATTTTAATCCATTAATATAGATTCTTAGTAAACAAACATTGTTATTCCTATCTCTATATATTCACAATGACCAAAGTTGTAATTAGGCCTATGGCTGCAGAATCAAGCTAACTATAAACACTCCTATCAGAGATATTTTCTTCGGACTCTAAAGGAAACTCAGACAACAAAACAGCAAGAACAAAACAAAATTTACTTTATGTCGGAAAGCATGGAAAAATGAAAATGTTCCGTCCCGAAGTTCCCTGAGTCAGAATAACAGTTTTAAACATAATTAGGCAGGAATTATCGGAGATTCAATCAAAAGCAGCCAAAACCGCCGAGGGAAGACGTACCAGAAGAAATTGCATAGTTTGAAAATTCATTAATTCATTGTTGACCTTTCAGAAGTGTTTCTGTTTGATTAGTCCCTAAAGAGGTAGGTCTGTTTGGTTAGTCCCTAATACGGCCTCTGCGAAGGAGAGTGGCATCTTGTTGAGGCTGACCCAGGAATAGTTGCCATTCTTTTACTCCAATCGGTTGCTCAGACAGCAGGTCTAGAAATAATTCCTGAGTTGAGAAATTAAAACATTTAAATGTTGTTTATCGCTTTGGGAAAAGATTGAGAGTTGAGAAATACGGGTATATATATATATATATTCAATGTAATTATTATTATTATTATTATCAATTTATTTAAAGTTGGCAACTTACATAGCTATATAAATATATAAAAAAGCTAATTCAAGCCAACAATTGCAAGGGTAATTATATACACGGTAAAGATTTTAAAAATATAGGTAGACACTTGCTTTAATGTTTCGTTTTCGCTTCATCAGAAATATTTCTGATGAAGCGAAAGCGAAACGTGAAAGCAAGTGTCTATGTTTTTGAAAGTCTTTATCAAATTTACATAGTTTATTAAAGAAGGAAGTCTGTTTTATGAAGATGAAGGCAAGATAGCTATCGAGAAGATTCATTAGATGGAAAGATTTTTACAGCAAACGATGAAGCGATGGACATTTTGCTCAAGAAGATAAACATGGAAAGAACGTTGATTACGTTGGAACTTTGCTAGAGTTGAACGTACTTCTATGGGTATGTTACTGTATTATGTTATTGTCTTACTTTTCAGCCTATTAATCCACAAATCATATTATTGTATCAAATATTCTACTACAAGAATGCTTCAACGGAAATATGCAGAATTGTTTTTGTGACCAAAATTAGAACATTCTGAAGTTTTGTTCAGACGAATTTTTGGTTGCTTAGAATTTTTTGTTATCTGAAATAGTCTGAAAACGTTAAGAACCTTTAAACCCTAGCTGTACAACTTACAACTCTTTCGTTTTTAGAAGAAGCTACAAAGAGTACCCCAATGGCTGTGTCGTAGTCGATAGTTGCGTGGACATGCCCAAGTCGTCTTTACAGAAAAGAAAGAACAACTTGTAGGCCCTTGTTGCCAACAGCTCAGTTGGATATCCGGATAATTTTTAGTCCGGCAGGCGGCTTTTTGTCTTGATTTTTGACCAATAGTACTGAAAATTTTGAGTTGCTTACGGTTTTGTCCTATTAAGGCCAGTTTTCCGAGCGTGCGGAAATTTCCGATAAATTTCCGGAAATTACCAGTTTTTCGAGTGGAATTTTCCGAGCGGGCGGAAATTCTATTGTTTGCGACAGAAAATGTCGCTTTGCAATTGAATAGAAATTTACGGTTGAATGACTTGATTGCGTAAAATTCCGCCCGCTCGGAAAATTCCACTGACTGGAAACTGGCCTTCAGAAACATCCGGTCAAGCGAGGTCGCATACATCTCCCTCATGAATGATTAACGAGGAGCTGTTCGGAACAAGTCCTCCTTTCCTTTTCTTTCAAGATGATTTGTGCAAGTCCAATGGTTGCGCTCTTTTGCAGTTAGAATTAAACTCCTCCACCATGGACTTTGCAGTGACACTGACCTCTGAACGAGATAGGAAACCCTTTTACGTGTGTGAATAACTGTGGCTTTTTCCCTTTTGAGCCGAAATTTACTTTCCAGTGACCTTTCATTATTCTTCCAACCACAGCCACAAACCTTTACTTTATTTTCATTGACCAATGTAATGTTGTCAAACATATCTAAAGTTACATGAATCGTTAATCTTATTCCATCACACAAATTATTTGACATGCTATGTGAACCAGAAATCTTCCTTTTGTTTTTCTATTTTCCATGTGGTTTTACTTTTTGTTGGCGAATCTAAAGGGCCAATTTTGATCGTGGACACACTTGAGTGAAAATGGAGGACAGCATCCAGGGGAACACATTTCGAAGTCCTTCATTTGGGTGATTTGTAAGTATCATATATTATTTTATTACTTTTTTAATATCCCTTTCGTGATATGATAAGGATAAACTCTTTCTTTTTAAAGCTTAAGGGATTTTTTAACTGTGTTGGTTGAATTAAATTAGAGATGTGTTTATAAGGGAGAGATAATGCAGCGCCTCCCTCCCGTCGTTGCTTTTGTGTTCTTCCAGGGGGGCACGAAGGAGTTCTTCATACCGGGGAAGTCAGTCCAAGAAAGTTTAAAGAGACCGAAAGATATCAAAATCTGACAAATTTTGACCGAAAATATCAGATATTTCTATGGTAAACAGGTTGTAGCTATGTTTCATAATGTCTGAGATTGCCCAAGTCAATACAAAACGCATTGCAGTTCAATTTATAACCTAATTTTGTTCAAAAGATTTTACGCAAATATCCAAAACGTTTTTGATGATTGATTTACATGCACCTGAAAGTGTCATATTTTGAAAAACCTTTACCCAAAAAGATCTGATTTACTTTCAGTATGAAAAGGCTGTATGGAGTGTCCCCCTGGGTGTGTTATGAGGGCATTAATAAACAGAGAGCCAATGGAAAAGCGGGAGTGTCGACACTGCGCTAAGGAATGAAGCGGCTAGAAATGTTTCACTGTCCTTTTATTTTGAAACAAAACAATCACTGGAGTAAGTCGATATTTTGGTTGACTTCTTTCATGTTCCATAAGATCAAAAATTATGCCGTAGCTTTCCTTAAGCCGTTGTATATTTGTACAGTCGGATTTTGTGTGGTGAAAATGACGGATTTCGGTGAGAGAGACATGGCAAGATTTTGGGGTTGATGTTCAGCATTCTTTTTAATCAATTTTAGACATGGGTAAGATTTGAAATTCTTTTTTATGTTTTTGAATAGTGTTGCTTGCTTGAGAGGATCAATTAAATTGACCTGGATATAATCATTGTCTGCTTTCTCGTTGTTTATTTGATTGCACATCTTCAAATCAATGTTTTACGAAATTTGTCATTGATTGAGGTGGAAATGCAAAAACATAAGTCAGAATTGAGCAACTTGAATAAAATGGCATCTAAACGTTTATTTTGATAGGACTTTGCTTTTGAAATCCCCGGCTTAAAAAATTAACAGGACTGAGTTATAGGGGAGTTAAACCGTTTTGCTGCCTTCTAATAATAGACTTATGGTGCAGTGATCTTGCACAAAATGAACCTCAAACATGATTTGAACCTTTATCACAATTAACACTAATGAGTTCTTGCGTTAAAGCCAACTCACTGACGCAGAAGACCAATGTTGTTGCTTAGTAATGGTGGATGACCAACCCACTGTAACTTGTTCCTGTCCTTCGCAGTGGTCACATCAAAGCTTTCAGTGCTTTTGCCTTTTCGCTTCTTGATCCCCTGTGCTCCATTTACAATCGGCGAGCAGTTGAGAGAAGTGATGAAAATCAAAGCCCCTTTTAAATGTGTTCCATTTGACACTAAAGAACAAAAATTCATTAAATACGTTATCAAATGAGACGACAGTTGCGCGGAAGAACTTCATCTGTCTCAGAGCAACTTTTTGAAACTTTATGTTATTCTTGAGACAAACTTCGGGTCCATTAAAAAAAATATTTCCAAATGCCAAGAAATTTGAAGCATACTTTGCTTTGGATGGGAACTGTTTCTAGCTGATAGTAATACAACGAGCAGTACCGACAGAGTAACTGTGGGTATTTGTTTGATGTCTTATTTGGTGAATCTGATTCTTGGTGATCACATGGAGCACTTTTGCAGGAGATGTAGCATTGGAGCTACCCCCTAGGGGGAGGTAGATCGATGGGGTTCTACGCCAAATTCAGAATAAGGGTGTGTCGCCGGCAGTTTCAAAATAGTACCTTTATCTTCAGAATTTTTTTTTAAATGATCCCAAAACTAACTTCTAAGCGAAACTTAAAAAAAGCCTTCCCGAGACCAAACTTTCCAAAAGATATCCGTTCTCGACAAAACTTACCAAGTAAACCGTTGGCTAGAATAGAAATACGAAAACTTCTGAACTCCCCTTGTTCTTTCAAACGCCCTCCAGGACCAGACAGCATTACGCAGAAATGTTCTTTTCCTTTGATCTGTCGGCACTTGTAGAGTTGGTAACGAAGAATGGTTGGTGTTACAACTGAATACGCTCTTAAAATCAATATTTTCAAAACTGAAACACTTTGTCGGGACAATTACCGCTAAAACATAGAATTTTAAGTTACAAANGTGCCCCTCCAAGTTTAAGATGCTTCCTACGGCCCTGTACTTTGCTTTGGATGGGAATTGTTTCTAGCTGATAGTAATACAACGAGCAGTACCGACAGAGTAACTGTGGGTATTTGTTTGATGTCTTATTTGGTGAATCTGATTCTTGGTGATCACATGGAGCACTTTTGCAGGAGATGTAGCATTGGAGTTACCCCCTAGGGGGAGGTAGATCGATGGGGTTCTACGCCAAATTCAGAATAAGGGTGTGTCGCCGGCAGTTTCAAAATAATACCTTTATCTTCAGAATTTTTTTTTAAACGATCCCAAAACTAACTTCTAAGCGAAACTTAAAAAAAGCCTTCCCGAGACCAAACTTTCCAAAAGATATCAGTTCTCGACAAAACTTACCAAGTAAAGGCCAGTAAACCGTTGGCTAGAATAGAAATACGAAAACTTCTGAACTCCCCTTGTTCTTTCAAACGCCCTCCAGGACCAGACAGCATTACGCAGAAATTTTCTTTTCCTTTGATCTGTCGGCACTTGTAGAGTTGGTAACGAAGAATGGTTGGTGTTACAACTGAATACGCTCTTAAAATCAATATTTTCAAAACTGAAACACTTTGTCGGGACAATTACCGCTAAAACATAGAATTTTAAGTTACAAATCTTCGTTTTCTATGGTGAGAAAGACATTTTTTGTGCAGGAATCTTCCTGTTTATGATGAGAAAGAAAGTTTTCATCTGCAATTGAACAAATTATGTCGGCACTAATGATAAGTCCCCCGTCAATCTTTTAGTCTCAGAGCAACTCTTGCATTTCTTGAAATGCGATTGTGGGCTGTTTTTCTTGCGAAAATATTTTACCAACATCATCCACTTTCAATAAAGCGATATTTTATTGTGGTTATTGCTTGGAGACTGCTCTTTACTAAACTCAACAAAACTGTTTTCGCGTGGAACATAGAAACAACATTCTGCAAAAATTCGAATTCATTTCTTTCACGAGTTTTGTTTGAGGTCATTTCAAAGACCCATTGCTGACAATAATCATTTGCGTGGCGAATGGGAAGCAGAACAACTAGAATTTAGGCCAGAAACTGCTTTCAAATCATATTATATCATATCAAATGAAAGTCCTCTTTGGGCCTGCAAAGGATCATGGTTAGTGTGTGTCAATTTCAATGCTAAATCGTCTTTTTTCACTAGGTTAAAGGATGATTTGATGTTGCTAGCTTGCTGGTTGAATTACAAACAAGTTCGGTTTTTAATATTTCCATTTTATACCATAAATGCATACTGCAAATGCGTACCAGAAAGCAGAAAGAAGTGAAACTATTTGCAAACCACTAAACTTTAATTATGTTACCGATCTGCAAAATTTCTTTTTGTGCGTTTCTGCCAATGATCAAATTAATTTTCAAAGATAGTTGTTTTTTATTCCTATGAAAAAGAAACAATGAAAGTGAGCTTGAAAAACCATATTTTGAGCGACAGCCCTTTCACAGAAACATCTTAGTTTTGGGCAAAACGTGATTTCTTGCGTTTTCATATATAAGTTCGAGTCCTTATATACGTCAGCTTTATCAAAAGAAATAAACAACTAAGTGTTCTAATGCGGGATAGAAATGCATTATTCGTGGTTTTATACATGTATTTGCATCAAAATAGGCACGATGTAGATGGCAGTCCCTGATGTAGATTTCTGGCTGTGATGCGATTTGCAACCTTTGCTTCGAGTTGAAAATAATGTTCGAAAATGTCTATTGAAATTGAATTTGACGATTTTGTAACACCATGAGCTCCTTTTTAGGCCTACGATTTACAAAACTTTGCATCCACATCTGCCAGCTAGCTTAGCGATTTTATGGTAAAACATTGATCCATTTTTGTTTGTAGTCTTACTAGATCATTTTGCAAATTAGAAGTCATTCTCTGTAATCACTCAATCACTAAGTGATTCCAATCAGAATCATTGATTAATCATATGTCGTTCAACCAAATTCTTAGATTCTTGGGCATCATATCTGCTCCTAGCTGGCATATGCCTAATCGGCGTAGATATCCTCGTGATGATTGGCTTCATGGTTTACGTGTTTACGCGATGGTACCGTCGTAACCAAAACCGACCAGTACGCCTCCAAACTGAAAGCGAAACGATCAATTACAACGATGCAGTTGCAATCAAAACCAAACCAGTTCCGGTCGTATTCGATGAAGTTGGCGAAAGACCGATGACTGATTTCGAGATCCCGAAAATACGACGTTTCGCTGAATTTGAGGAAAAACAGAACGAAGCAAAATCGACAAAAGATTTCGATGTTCCGATGTATTTCTCAGAACCAAGCCTAGTCGAAGAACCAGAACCTGTGGTAAGTGGCAGATGCTAAATTTTTGTTATCCTCTACAGTAGACATATTACCTGAGTGCCATGTTTCCTTATGCTTTTCGACTTGCATGATATCGCTTCAGTCAACAGAGACTCATTATATTACTCTGAAAAACTTGACCCTATTTAGGCCCTCACAACAAGAACTTGTGGCGGCAATCAGCTTGCAAGATTTGACGAATTCCATTGTGATTCAAACTTCAATCCGTGTGAACTAAACACCATGTTTNAAGATTTCGATGTTCCGATGTATTTCTCAGAACCAAGCCTAGTCGAAGAACCAGAACCTGTGGTAAGTGGCAGATGCTAAATTTTTGTTATCCTCTACAGTAGACATATTACCTGAGTGCCATGTTTCCTTATGCTTTTCGACTTGCATGATATCGCTTCAGTCAACAGAGACTCATTATATTACTCTGAAAAACTTGACCCTATTTAGGCCCTCACAACAAGAACTTGTGGCGGCAATCAGCTTGCAAGATTTGACGAATTCCATTGTGATTCAAACTTCAATCCGTGTGAACTAAACACCATGTTTGTGTGCTAAGTTTGTGCCGAATGTGCCAACGAACATTCTTCTTTTTCTTGTCTCCTTTCACTCACGGTTTCAGGACGCAGGGGTACAAGGGAAACGGGCACAGGGACACTAGGAGGAACAAAACTGCTGCAGGAATGGTTTAATATGGGCGACCTTTTGAGATATACCTCTCGCATTTTCAGTCTGGTTATGTTGACGCCAGTTCCTCGCCCTGAAGATGGGAGAAGTATTTTTCGAAACGTTGCTCACATTAAGATTCATTTCTTTTTGTTTCAGGAAAATGTTCCAGTTATTCCCAGTCCGATGCTTGCGTTCTCGTTTTACTACAATGCCGCACTACACGAATTGACCGTTCTTTTAATCAGAGGGAGAAGAATAAATGTAACAGAAGAACTGGAAAATTCAAGCCACATTCTTGTAAGTGTCGTCGTAATTCCAGAAGGCAGCATCCAGCATTCTTCACGAGGTATTCCTCCAAATCCTCTCTTCAAAGAAAGATTCACATATTTCTTAAAAGGAGAAGATCTCAAGATATCAAAAATAAAGTTCAATGTTTGGAAAGTTGATAAATATTCAAGAAAGCTGCCTTTTGGAGAGGTCGCGGTCGATATGGTAGATGTTTTCAAGAATGATGTGATTAAAACGAGTTGCGTTGAAGATATTTGGAAGGAGATTGAACTCAAGGAAAAACTTGTAAGTTTCTTGTTTATTTCAGTTTCATTTTGATTGGTTTAGGCATTTTGTAAATAACTGTTTTACAGAGACACATGTTCTTTGTTTTTTGTTCTTTGTTCTTTGCTCCTCTTCTTTGTTTTGTTCTTCTTTGTCATTCTTGATATTCAAGATCTTGTTCTGTTGATATTGTTCTACCGGGTGAGTCAGAAAATGTTTAGACGTTTGAAAGACTATAGCTCTCAAAACATTTTCTGATTCCTATAAACTTATGATACCTGTTTAGCTAACATATCAACTTAGATAAGAAAATTTCGTTTGTGAAAATCGCGCTTCTCGTTCTCAAATTACAAGCGATTTAAAAAAATGTTTAATCTCAAAATCCTTCAAAATAGGCCTAAATTTTTTTACTCACCCGGTTGGCGTTTGCCAGAATACACAGTCAAGGAAAATGACTGGTTCATTCCATAGCAGAAATCCTAACTTATACCTTATTCACACTGAAGCAGTTAAACCAGTTTTATCTAGCCCAGGTTAAATTTAAACCAATCAAATGCATTCTATTTGTTGGATCGACCAATTAGAACGCAGCATTCAATAACCTGGTTTATTTTAAGCTGGTTTAACTTGCCAGTGTGAATGGGGTATTAGATGTGGAAATTTATTTCACTAAAATCGTTCATATCGTCCTGGAGTTGTTGGCAATTTTGCTTGGAAGCTGCGAAGGAGCTGTTTAAAAAAGCGTAAACAAATGACAGTCCATCCAGTTTTCCCTGCGCTCATTTCTTCTCTAATGCTTATTATCTTAATTTTTGCTCTCAGCTTCACGAGACACCAAAAGGAGAATTGTTGACATCATTACAGTATCTTCCTGGAGCTGAACGAGTTAATATCAATATTATGAAAGGAAGAGACCTCAAGCTGGAAGAATTTGATAAAGGTAAGGGGAAAATACTCACTTTTATGGTTGTTGAAAGAAGATAAAGGCGTGTGGAAAGAGTTCATTTTATGGATGGTTTAGGAAAGGGGAGAAATTTGATAAAGGTACGAGGAAAGAACCAAATCTTTAAATTTGCTTGGCTACTACAGTATGAATTCGAAATCATTAACAGAATTTTGTTTACGCAACAATGGTAACTGAAAAATAAGTTCTTCTAGGTGTCCCAATAAAATTTCCCAAAATATTAATTCCTAGACTTACAATAGTTGAACTCAGAGAGTCATTTACCTGTTACAAAGAACCTAACTAAATTTTAAGTTGGATTTTGTGAAATGCATTTTAAACTTTTTCCAGGCTCCCTCTGTCTTCACTGTTCCATCGGAGTTGATTAAATGGGGGGACATTTTTCGGGACACTTTACTTTACAAGATTTTGCTTTGAGAAGATTCACAAGAGGAAATTGTATCCGGATTAGAAATTATTCAACTGAGCAACTTATTTGGGATAAAAATCCAATTATATTAGCGAAAAAACAGTAAACCCATGATGCATCAGTACCTCCATAATGCATTTTCTCTTTCAGATGTCTATGTAAAAGTATCAGCGGTGACAAATGGCAAAGTTTTCAAAAACAAGAAAACATCAGTTATGAGAAAAACAATGAATCCTTTGTTTAACGAAACAACGTCCTTTCAATTGGCTCCCCAAACACAATTGAAATTGGAAGAAATGTCAATCATTGTTTCTGTGTACGCGTACAGGTCACGTGGTCCACACAAGCGCCTGATTGGTCGATGCATGCTTGGTTCGACGGATTTCGCGACTACGGCTGGCAAGGAATATTGGGAAAAAATGGTGCATAGCCCACACAAGACAATTGCTGAATGGCAAGAAATACAATAAAAATCAAGTTAATTTTGAGAATTTCTGGGGGACCAAAAAAGTGAAACTTTTTGACAAATCATAAAGATGTAATAATGTTACCGATTTTGAAAATTTCTTTTTGCTCATTTTTGCCAAAAGGACCTTAAACTAGCAATAATGGTTTTACAGACATGGAATTTAGCCAGAAAGTTTACCTTGCCGTTTTCGTATGAATGTTCATGTCCAACAAGATATAAAGAATTTTATCAAGGACGAAAACAAAAAAGTTAAATTATGCTGCGGAATGAAAATTTAACTGGAAAATCATATTTTTCAAAAAGAAATTTTTAAGATCGGTGATCTTGGAGATTTGTCAAAAAGTTCATTTTTGGCTTTTGGGTCCCTCGTAGAATGTTTATCAACTGTGGATAGGTCATCTAGGTATTTTGAAATTCGAGAGAATTTTGAGAATGTACGATGTTTTTCAACTACAAATTGTGGAGAATAGAAATACAGTAACATTCAAGGAGATTTTTTAATTTTTTTCGGGCTATAAATTGTGGTAGTTAGTCTAGATCCAAAAATGATTTTTATCCAAAATGCCAGTTAATGTAATCGTAAATTTGATGCTCGTTCTTCGCCAGCTATTTGGGAAAAGAACAGTGAATTGAATTACACATCTTCTGATCAATTTTCATTGAGGTCTCGATTTGTTTAAATGATAAGATTATTATACATTCATGTTAAACCCCTTTCTATTGGATGAAGCAGTGTATATGATGTTATTACCTAGGCTTATTACCTGGGTCCCTTGTTTCGCTAAGTTCCTTGACTTGAATGATATCACTATGCTTAATACATTCACAATACTACACTGCAAAAATCTTTGCTCCGTTTAGACCCGCGCAGCAAGATCTCTTATCTCTGATTCATAACGTAAAATGAGCTTTCTTCTTCCTATTTATAACAAGTTGTGTTCATTAACCATATTTGCTTTACGTTTGTTGCATTTCATCGCTGTGAGTTGACGGTTGAAAATAGGCCAAGGCAGTAGGCAGTGATTCGATTGCTGCATTCACCAAATTGGACCATGTTTCTCGCTGTTACGTTATTGGTCCCTATTGAGCAAGGTTTACCGCAGGGATACAAGGGACTCAGGTAATTAGTCTAGGTATTACTAAGCGTTCAAATACTAACATGTTGAATGTTCTAAAAAGGACTTCACGTTTAATTTCCGCGTCTATATGGCAACAAGTATTTCTAAAATATCAACTGATGCCATTGTGCTACAGCAGTTCTCATATTGTACGCCATTTCATTCCAATGTAGAATCCCTTCATCTGTTGTGTTAGGCCCAACAAGAGCTTCCCCAATGATTAAATCTTCATCAGATAACGTCCTCGAGTGTAATGTTACTCTAATTGAAATATTGTCATTTGTTAAAGTGCTTTGTTTCATGCATGGTTCGAAGGTGAGAATTTCGTTGAAGACCAAATCAGTTAGATTGGTGATCGGTGCAGTTGAGTGAGATGTGATTTCATTTCCATTTGCACATACAGAGACTGTTACGCGTAATTCTGAAAATAAAATAAATGTATTTTATACATTCTAGATTTTTGGGGGCAATAAAATACAGAGACATGTAATGACCCAAATACGGACCGTAGAGGGTTTCTGTTTGTAGTTGAGAGTACAAGATAGTCAACACAGGACATTCTTATTTATTGTGACCAAGAAATGAAAAATCTATTCTACAATAAATTAGGGAGCTTCAAAATTAGGTCTAGAAAGATTAATTCCTGAGACGGAAAGCCTTGAACTTGAAATTAAACGGAATCCTTAAATCCATGCATGCCAATGGTCACAGCAAGCAACCAATGGTTTAGTCGCTGCAATTTCGAATGATTGAACTTTAACAAAATTTCAGAATGTCGCAGTAAATAGATTAAATACGCTCCCTACACAAAAATTGGATACAATTTGCAAAACATAGCAAAGGTATAGATAGCTAATCTCAAAAATTACAGAATGGAGGATTGCATTTTGCACTAAAGATGGCGCCTGCGAAGTTTTACCATGCTCTTTTGCGTCTCATAAAAATTCGATTGATTTGATTGGTTGATTTGTCAGAGGACGCAAAGGATCATGGTTCAATTATCTTTTTAGGGCAATCGTCTTTTGCTAAAATGTGGTACAAGGACGTAGAAAGCAGTTCGCATTTGGAGGGGCACAGCTTTTAAAAGGGCACTCTTTAGAACTGGAGGGGTATTTTAAACCAGGCCGAGAAGGACACTTTTGGGTTAAATTTTTAATTAGGGCACTTTTGAAAAAACTTGGGGGTACGGTGCCCCATGTGCCCCCGGCTCCTACGTCTCTGATATGGTATCGTTAGGATGATTATTTTAGACTCTTTAGCAAATTTTTATTTACCTGTGACGTCATCATTTGTAGTAACATCCCTGCATTTCAAAACGGCAACACTTAGTTTATCATGTTCTGGTGTATATGAAAGTGAAAACAGCATTTCTCCATTGCTCCGCAGTGGAATATCCTAAAAGGGATGAGAAAATATTTAGCGTCGAGATTTTGCTAGCCTGCGTGCAGACTTTACTTTTCCGCTGCGAAGGCGAGCCAAAGTTGTTACAAGCTCCTTGTTGGCTCTCCTTCGCAGTGTAAAAGTAAAGTCTGCACGCAGGTTAATATTTTGCACGAAAGAACTTATATATGCAAGATTTTAATTGACATTATAGCATTTTCAATTACTTAGCGAGGATTGGTCAATATTAATTAGGTACAGAGTAATGGAGAGAGGCCCAGGGGGTACTCCCCAACTTTCAATACGGGGGGTCCGTGCCAATATTTGGGGTCCAAAATCTTAAATAAAATAAATATTTGGGGTCTGTGAACAACAACATAAACATAATTCAATATTGGGGGTCCATGAATCTGAAAAAAGGGAGACTCGTGAAATTTGGCGCAATTCATTACAGTGACGATTCAATCATTCGTATGCCCCGTACTTTAGTGTTCAGCCGTTAATATATAATGCAATAAATAACCACATTTGGGGTCTCCATGACCCAGAATAAAAATAAATAACAATATTTGGGGTCTCCAAAGTGTTAGACTCAATATTTAGGGGTCAGCAAAGAAATGCTGGCATGGACCCCCCCGTAATGAAAGTTTGGGAGTACCCCCCCTGGGAGAGAGGGTAACTAAACAGCATAAACTTTTTTCTTGTTTGCAAACAGGTATGCTAGACATAAAATACTGTAGCATTGTAAGGATATGTGCCCCCTTAGATTTTTGAAGATTTTTTAAAATCGACGAGAATTATCTTCATCTTGTCGGCAAATTAATATTTTGGATTCTTTTGCTTTGCACCCTCCCACGAGCAAATGGCTCACAATCACATCACCACTGCGAAAATCTTGAAGACACTCGCATATTTAGGATTTCTAACAATTTCCTTTGTCAGTGGCCAGTGGGGCCAGTGGACCTGTTCCAGCAGGGCGAAGTACACTATCAACAAAGTTAATAGACAAGGGAACTTATACAAAACCAAAACGCCCTTGTTCAAAGGTCTTCAAAGGTTTTAAAAGAATTTAAAGATACTCACATTTGTAGGATTTCTATTAATTTCCCTTGTCAATGGCCCTGTTCCAGCAGGGCGAAGGAGACTATCAACAAAGTTAGACAAGGGAACCCGTACAAAACCAACAAGTGCTTTGAACATATTAAGATCAGAATCCCATACAGTTAAGTTTAACGTCGTATCGCAAAGTACATCTGTCGATATTCGAAATGACAATACTTCATCGAATTCCGGATTCGGTGTATCGTCAGGTGACGATTGTTTCTCTTCTTCTATTCTTTCATCTAAACGTAATTTTACGATGGGCATTCTCGCTAATTCGTCATTTTGAAGAGTTATTTGTCTGCCATTAATAAGATGAACATGAAGTGTTTCTGATTCTTCTGTATATTTCAATGAAAAAGTTAAACGCCCTTGTCCTAATAACACCGTGCTATCAGGTCTCGGCTTACGTCGTTTCGTTGGTGTTTCGAGATCAGATATACGAACAATTGGCAGTTTCGACGATTTCTTCCTTCTTTCTTTTCTTTCTGTATTCTTCATAATTTGTCGATGATACGAAAATGATTCTCTCGTTTCATCACGTGCTTTATCGTCGTTTTTGTCATGGTTTACGATCTCGTAATCGCTGTAATCGACTGTTTCGGGAGGCTTGCTTCTGAATCGTTGAATTCGGTCGTAACAGTAACAGACATTGAAGAGATAACATGTGGCGAATGAAATTACGAGAAGGCAAATGCCAAGAACGATCAGCAATGCCAGCAGGATGATGCCAAAAGTGCCTGAAAATAAACAGAGAAGACGGTTAACTTTGAGAACTAATTGCGTGCTAGCATGAGGGGCTCTGAGGGGTTTTCGGGAGCAATGGAGCAGGGCCAAGAGCAAGGTAGAAGGACAACAAAATACGACGATGGAGGAATTGAGGTCAAAATGTATACTGCTAAATGTGAATGGGAGTTTTCATTGACGAGCAAAGCCAACTTTCTGAAAGATAGGAGGAATTCTATCATTTTAGATGTGTTGTAACGAATAAAACAAGGTGTGAAAATGATCACCTTATTTCTCATGACTTCAGGGTCATTGGAAATTAAGGTTACTGTAACCCTTCAGACAGCGATTAAGAAACTCTACTTTTCACGGCCGTTCCTTAAACTATACCAAACAAACTTATATGTTATTCGAAGCAGAATAAAACGTAGAATACCATAAAAATATAACCAGTTGATTAAATAAAAACGCAAATGATTTATTCCAGATTTTAGGCGAAATTGACCACCCTTGCGGAAAAATCTTGGTGTACCTCATCGGGCATTGTTCGACCAAGACTATCTATTTACCTAAGACTTAAGGTCCTGAACTGCAAAAGGGTGTCACGAATTTTTGATAAAACGTACTGTCTAGAAATAATGCAATTTTAAATTAATGTTAATGTCTGAAATGTCTTTTTTAACTTTTAAACCCTTATAAAAGTCGGACCAGTGGATCTATCATAAATCGCTGACACCCTTTGGTAGTTATATGCTTTGTGACCCTGTATGCCAAGTGTCAAGCGATTTGATTGGCCCGTTAGGTACACCAAGATTTTTTAGTACCCACCAGTACCCCGGAATCTTGTTTCGAGAAATCAAGCTTTTATCAAATTGAAGCAGAACGTGCGGGAAAAACGATTATGCTTGA
>REGM01000059.1:408297-425735 GCA_004194415.1 Aurelia aurita | reverse complement strand
TCCCAGTAATTGTGGTTATTTCTGGAAGTGAGTTGGTTGACACGATACTCAAATACTTAAACCATCGGGAAATGAGGAAAACGAAAAATCGATAAATTTGAGTCTGAAGGGTTACAGTAACCTTAAATTACACTTAGAAAACGTCAAAACTCGCATTTAACATTTCTTGTTTCAGCGACTCGACGGGCAAATTTCTCCTCTAAAAAGCGGTTTATGGGAACAAAAGTATGATCAGGATTTGTCGCAAGAAAACGTTGTTCGCTAAAGGGCAATGAGATATTTAGGGAGTGATTTGCTCCTCATAGCGAAAATTATGCTAAGAACATGTTCTCAAGATTAGGATGAAGCCTCGATTTGATAGTTTTCTAGTACAAACTCCACAAAAAAGCTTTGTTGTTTTGTGTGGCCACTGATTTTGAGATCAGTGTGTGTGGCAAACATATCCTCGTGCCAGTGTGACCTCTCTTCGAAGCATGACAGCCGCTGTGTTTTATCTGTGGTCATTAACACCTGGCCTTCATTTCACCAGACTCAAATTCATTTGATAAAGCACATGGAGATGGAGAACAAGGACACGTGTTTCAGAACGTTGAAATGAATGAAATCCCTTGTCTCATTACATCAAGTACTCATTGTAAAAAGTAAATCATTGAAAACAGGGTATGGGAGTCTGCTTTTAAAAACAAGGGGATTTCCATGACCTGCCTGGCAAAAATCAAATTATGCAAGCATTTCTCTTTGGCTGACATGTGCAGACTGATTTGAAAAGTCTGGAAAGGATCATCCAATTTCTCAGGAAATTAGCAAATCCATGAACTTGCAAAGGCATGTACAGAGTGTGAGGCTTTTCAAAGGCTCTTATCAAAGGGGCATGGGGACTACCGAATTTGTCAAGCCCCTGTAACATTCAAACCTTGCTTCAGTCAACCCTTTCTTACCCAAACCCATACCCCTCAAATTTCAATCTCTTCAATGATGTAGCCAAAAAATAAATGTGAGAGACTGGATAAATTTACTGGCAAGACTCGACTTGGCATCAAAGAAATCAGTGGTGGAAATTCACTTTTCAAATGAGGGGGTTAACATCGAGAAAATGGCCTAATTTTCCGACTCAGGGGGAGGGGTAATTTAAAATTCTGAAAGAAATGATACAAGAAACAATCATAGGCATAGGAGCCAGGGGGGCTGGGGGCGGTAGCCCCCCAACGTCGGTAACATTTACCAAAATCAGCCTTTTTCGGGCAAAAATCCACCCTAAGTCGGGCAAAAATTTGGTAAACAATAGAAATTTTATCGGGCAGCCCCCCAGATTTTATCTTCCCCTACGCCCGTGGAAACAATGAAAAAGGTTACACAGTCTTATCTAAAGGAGAGGAATGATGGGAGAGGGAAGACCAAACAAAGTAAGCCTGTCTGACTTGATGTCAGTTGACTTCCTCGATGGACCTTGAACTTGATAAATGCAGTCGACGTGGGAAAGCTTTGACTTATAGTAAAGTTGATAACAAGATCATATGAAACTGCATTCTTTAACTCTTCGTCAAGCCATGTCATACAATACACCCCTCTATTTTGCTTGCTGCGCGAATTCTGAGGCATCACACCAGACTTGTTTGTCTACCTACGCGCATTAGTCGTTTGGTTTCATCGCGTAATTTTTGCCCGATCTCATTATCTTTGAAAAGGACATTGAAAAATGAACAACGTGGGTGCATAACTAGTTTTCCGTTTCTTCAACAAACAATAATAAATCAATTACTAAACAAGGGCCTAACACAATAAATAAATTCCAGTTTTTTACTTCTTCGTCACCCTGCCCCCGTACTTGAATCAGTTTGTGATAGGGATAGGAAAACCCTCTAATTTGGTCACATCTTATAAAGTTCCCTCTTATGTATGCTTGTGGAGGCATCAAAATGTCTTGATTTCTGATAAACTCTCTCAAGATTTGTTGTGAATGCAAAGAAATCGCATTCACCACATTTGCAACACGACGAAACAGGAAGTATGACAACAGACCTGAACAGTATCACGTTTAACAAAACTGTAAATAAAATTTTTAAAACACAATACCTTGGTCTTCAAGTCCTGCCATTCCCACACTTTCTAACTGACTGGCAGCGAATTAGAAGCTCCCTCTCATTAGATCATTAGTAACAACCACTTTTGTTTAGCCCCAATCACAATCCAATGCCATGAATCTCTTCATTTATAAATTGCACACAAAACCAAATCAAATTCACAGAATTCTTCAGGACCTTCAGTTGTAAGCCAGCTGCAGTTTTCAGTTGCTTATCCTCGATTTACTTGATTAAATTCAGTCGAACGACCTTGCTCGTTTTTGCTGATCTTGCGCTGTTTAAAAACAGAAATTCAAGATTTAAGAAAACTGTTGTGTTGGTAACATGATCGTTACTTCTGGTCTCTAGTGATTCGCACTGGCCTTTGATTACTCCATACTGAGAACGAGGGAGGTGTATTTAATTCTTTAACTTTGACCGCGTGATCCCTTCATTTGCATAACAAACTACAATCGCTTATCTCTTTGTCTTTAAATATTCCCTTTTCTGACTGAAGAAAGTCAACCCTCACTAAACCAAAGCTTAGTTTCCTGTTAGTCCATGGATTAAACTGCACTATAATAAAAGCCATAAATCATAAATTTATAGAGAAATTGCTTGTCCAGAGGAAAACATACCAGTCATTATATTGCAGATAAAAATAGTCCAAAAGGTCTTTATATACTTGACAATATATGTGGAATTGATATGTTTGTCATGATAGATCGGCAATAATCCAGAAAGAATTTTGCGTGTACAGTGCTTGGAATTTGAAGGAGAAAGGAATTTCTAATAGTTTGTGTTTCTGTCATCGCTCCAGCTCTACTTTCTATGACGTGACGTTCATTCGTCAAAGGATATCAACCACACCTAAAGATAGGGCCTTCGTGATGAAAGGTTGCTCAGATTATCTTCAGTGATAAAATGTTTCAGAAATCCTCAAATCACGAACCTTTTATTTGAAAGGAGCCAGCCTTTGAAAGAAATTTGAAAGATTGTAGCCTTAAAAAAAATTCCACCACTTAAATCTAGAATTACAAGGGGCAGACCAGTTCAAAAATAGCATTCACAGTTTTTACGTGTGACATAAGAAACTGATAAATATAAATGAATATGACAGATCGTTCGAAACTGAAACTGCTGACCTAACCAATTTGTTACGATTTCGTATGTTGTTATTACATTTTCCCGCCATTTCTTTTTTCAGAAGGAATAGAACCCAGACCCCCATCAAATTTGGCGCCATTTTTGAAATCGAAAAGGAGGCTGTTGGGCAATAATCAAATTTCAAATTTGAAATCTGATGGAGAGGGAGAAAAGCATAGAAATAAGAGGACTAGAATGCGCGGTCAGTCACGTGATATGGCCGAACCATGGAGAACTAAAATGGTAGCCACAAGTGGGCAAAACAAATTCGCGGGAAAACCGAAACAAGCTTTAGTACGGAGACAAGATGGTCAAGTCATGCGCTGGGATAAATTGCGAGAATCGGTGGCGAAGCAGGAAGGGTGGAGAAGCAGAAAAGAACATTTCTTTTCACAAGTAAGTGCCAAAGAAGTATATTTTAATTGCAGTTTAGGATCAAAACACAATCTTTGTTGTGATGTTTAGGTTTCTTGGTTTAGGCCGTTTAGTCAAAAGCTGCGTGATCTTCTGCCTGCCACTCCAAAAACCACAAGAAGATTTACAAATATTAAACGACTTTATGTTAGTTTTCAAAATACAAGTTTCCCAATGGCATTTAACTAGGCTCTGTGTATGTTTTCCTGCAGAAACTGTTACAGATATTTGCATTTGCCTTGGCTCAACCAACCCGGAAGAACATGTCCTAGGCTGGCTAGGCCACTGTTCTGTTGTGGGGCCAACTTATTCCCTGCCATATTTCTATGTTCCCTGCTAAACCATAAACACAGGCAATCGCAAAAATCTAGTTGTTCGTAAGCCAGAATCAATGTTAAGGTTTCTTCCTTGATGGATACAGCAACATTTTCTGAAATAATTCCTTGAAATATTTTTTGGAAGACGTGCATTTTTCGTTCAAAACTAAAATTGGTTGTACTGAACTGAACCTAAGTAAGGATCACCTCAGTTAGAAAATCAAGTGCCATATGCCACTCTAAAACTAGTTTAATTCAACTGGTAAACAGCTTGCAATTTTGTTCCCTATTCAATATTCATAGATCTTTTATGCATCAACTCTTGCAGGTTTCCCCTTGGAAATCCAAGTCTGTTGAAAAAATGGCTCTCTGCAATGAAAAGAGAAAAATGGACGCCAACTGCAAGCTCATATCTTTGTGGTGAACATTTCCTTGAAACCGACTACAGCTATCCATCCCTTTTGCCCCACTCAAAATCTCTTGGTAAAAAGTATCTGAAGAAAGATGCTGTTCCTTCAGTCTTTAAGTTCCCAGAGCATTTACAGAAAAGGCCTGCAAAGGAAAGAAATCCCAAAAAGAGGGAAACTGAGGCTCAGCATCTTCCTTCAGATACTGTGACAATTCCTCCCAAAAAACCTAGGCTTGATGATCACACCTATGCATCCTCAGTGTCNGACTACATTTGCCTCTGATCCGAGGTTTAAATTATGTAGTTTATGTGGTCTAGAAAAATAACCTCCGAACTATTTCAGAAACTGTCTTGTAATCACAAATATTCTTGATCTCCAAGTGTGGGTGTTTTATTCATATTCCAGGAGGTTGTGGTTTTTAATTCTTTGTTTGAGAGAAATTAGTTTAGTTTAATTACTAAAATTGATGACTTCTTCAGAGGAAATTCCAAAATAAGTCATTGTTTTCAGGAAATCATTATATTGAGGATGTAGCAAGGCCACTAACAATTTTGCTCCATTTTTTAAATTGAAATTTTTTGGTATTGTTTTAACCACCATATGAAAAATTGCAGAGAGTTCTCAGAATTCCAAAAGCTATAGAATAAAATTAAGAACAGGAGATGAACAAATAAAAACACAACCAAAGCCAAATACAATTTTGATCTCTATCAAATTTCTATTCATAGTAATTATTTCAATCACATTATTTACCTATACAGACCTGCTAATTTCAACAGGGCCTAAATGCTAACTTCACCTTAATTTACATATGCTACCAACTTCAATTTACACACCCTATTCCCAATTCAAAGTAACCCTTGCTGTTAAATCAATTACCATAAATAATGGTAATATGTACTTGCCAAGGTGATGTATGCTGTTGCGTAGAATTAGGATGAGACATAATACAAAAGGTGCTGTTTGGTTTTGCCCAAAATTTTGACATGAACCTTGTGATTCTTTTTATTAAAAATTTTGCCATTCCAGAATATTATAATTTCTTAAAATGTTGAATTTATTTTACTTAAAACCTGATAAAACAATCACTTGTTTTGTAATATAATATCTGACTGCTAAGCATGCTTCTTATTCATTGAATGAACAAAAAATATGTTTCAATTCATTCTTATTTTGTGAATGAATAAGCAACAAGAAATGAATTGATAAAAAGTCAAAATTTAAGACATCAGAAAGTCGTTTATATAACGTTCAGTTTTTATTATAAATTGTATTACTTTGTGTTTGGTATGATCAAATTTCATGATTAATCAGATTGATTGATTGTTCTCATCGTTTAATCAATGATTTGTTATAGTAAATAAATCCATAATAAAAATACTATTTTTATTGTTAGCGCTTACAATAGTCAAAATATTAATAAAACTAACATATTTCGGATGACTACCAGATCGCACCGGTGTGCGTACTTTGGAGAAACATGTTTCGAAAAAGGGGTTGGAAATAAATATATATATATAGTATATTGGAAATACAACCAAAGGAAAATTTGATTTCGTTTTGAAGTCAATCAGGCTCTAGTATACGAGTATGCATATGTCATATCATTGTGGAGAGATCAAAATTAACAAAATAACTATTATTGATTTATCTTGCTAGTTGATGCCAATGTGCCACGGCATGTCTCGGTGAAAGTAACATATCATTCCAATGGGCCAGCCCATCCCCACTCGAGTACATATAAGGTCCAATGACACTTTTCCCCACGATTCTTTTACTTGCGCCGGATCTTGGTACCGCACAAACGGCCATTACAAAGCTGATTTTGTCCATGTATTCGCTAGGTGTATCAAATACGAAGGATTCATTAAAAACTGGATTTGTGATGTCTCTTTTACGAAATGTCGATGTTTTCTTCGTTTTTACTGTTTTCCCTGCTGAGATCATCGATACTTTGACGTAAACGCCTGAAAATATAAGAAATTTCGTTAAAGATTCATTGTTTTGCTATCTTCGGAAAATCTGTGCATTAGTCGCATCACGAATGCTTTTTTGAAGCTAGTGAAATTGCACCTAAGGATGATATTCCGTGAGTCATCCCTAAGGTATCCTTGCATTTTTATACCGGGTGAACCATATGAAACCCCTCTTCATAGCGTATTTANACTAATTGCCAGAACCAAATTACGGAGTATCCTTTGATTCCATTTTTCATAGGTGGGTGTACACACACAAAGGAAGCAAAAGACTGCGTACCTGAAGCCATATCATCATGAACTCTCACATCCTTGCATTTTAAAACAACGACTGTCAACCTTCCTGCGGTTGGTAGATGCAGCAATGAAATTAGAAGATTGCCATTCAATTCGCCAGGCTAAAATAAATTTGAAGGTAATAAGTGTGTTGCTTTTTATCAATTTTCTCATTCATTTATTTGCTCTTCCATGAAGCACCGTAGGAAGCAGACAGTGAGTAATATACAGTAGATGCCATGCTAAATGAACTTTTAAACGGTCCTGTAATGCACAGCTATGCCTTTAGCCTAAACTACGTATCACCTATAATGAAGTGCTTCAACGCAGATGCTTTTTGACGTGATAACTTAAGTTTTAAAAACTTTATAGAAAGAAAATATCAAGTGTTGCCTTTTTTTAATAATCTTGCACGTAAAATAAATTAAGAACAATTCACTCACAATAATATCCTCTTTTGTAATTTCTCTCGAAATTTCTCCAGTCCCTCCTTCCATAACGAGATCTTCCTTTGCTTCAACGATTGGAAAAACAACATAACCAATGGAATTCTGTCTTGAAAATCGATCATACGAGCAAACAGTTAATCTCATTGTACGATTCAAAATTTCATCCACTGGAACAACAAACATGAATTCTTCCTCGAATTCCGGGTTGCAGTCTTTTATTGTTTTTGTTTGATGACGTCGTTTCTTGTCAGGGAGTAGAACAACTTTGACAAAAACTGATGGGGTAATGTTTCCATGTTTTGGGTTTAGTTGAGCAATGCTTTTTATCTTCACAGACATCTTCTCTGTTTGTCTGTCATAAAATAGACTGAAGCATAACCTGCCTAGGCCAAGATATGGAATCGATCCCATTGACTCACTTTTTTCTCTTGAATACATATTAACATCAAGTGTCCTTGGGTCTAACGAGTGCCGCCTCTCAATTCCAAATGTTATTCCTCCTTCAAAACATTTTCTGGGTGATGACGGTGTAGTCGGTAGAGACTGAGGAGGGAATTTCTGTCGTAATGGAAATTGTTGTGCATGGACGCCAGCTTCATATCGAAATGCAACGGTGTTTTTTAATTCCACTTGTTCGGGTGGTTTTGAATAGCCTTTCCTTTTGTTTAGGCACCATCGAACCCAGATGATGACGAGAATTACAGTAAACAAGAATGAGACACAAAGCAGGGTGAAGAAGAGCCATTCATCTGAAAATGAAAAAATCATGGTTATTGATGTGAAAAGAGTAAAGAAAAAGCCATATCTTGAATTGTACGTGATGGTTTTTGTGGGTTGCTAGCAGAAGATAAAGGTACCATGGAACCCAGATAATGATGAAAATCACAGTGAACAAGAACGAAACACAAAGTAGAGTGAAGAACATTCATCTGATAAGAAAACTGTGGCTGTTATCGTGGCATTCTCAAGCGGACCAAGAGCAATTCATACCTGCAATCGGTCGTGATGGTTTATTTTGGATGGCAACAGGTTTGTTTATACAGAATTTGACTTTGCATGGTATCTTTTTGATCTCGAAGCAGTAGACCATTCCTCAGTCGAATGCGAAGGCGCTGTTTGCGTTGCATCTCGGTATTGCCTGGGAGTTTCGAATTCGAATCCGACCTTGACACCCCCATGCGATCCCGAGATGCAACGCGAACAGTGCCTTCGCATTCGACTGCGGAATGGTCTATTATCAATCATTTCATTTGTCTTATGAGCAGCAGTCAATAATTAGACCCTGGCTAAGAAAACTTGTTTTCATTCGAGTTAGGTTTGTGTTGATTTGACAGCTAATGCAAATACGCGTCAAAATTTTCAAGGAAGATATATTGCGAGTTGAGTCTAAAAGTTGAGGAGGAATTAATTCGAAATTCTAAAAGCAGAAGAAGCAACAGCATAATAGCAATCAAAGGCTTTCTAGATAAATCTTTCAACTGAAAATTTAAAAAAAATTCAGTTGGAAAGAAGATCTCTAAGAGATGGATTATAACAGATGTTCAAGGAACGTTCATCACATAATTAGTGGTTTATTTACCAGGCTTCGTCCCAGCAGTATCTCTGATGACAAGATCTTGCTGATGATTACCTTTCTTTTATGCCAGTCAGTTTTTCCCAGTTTAATCAATATGTCTATCGATCAATCATCCAATTAATCAATGAAATCCTCTGCTCCTCTGCTCACCTTCCACAAAGTTCATGTTGAAACCTTTTCGGCTATTTGCCCCTGTTTAAATGATACTTCAAATATTCTTTACTTGATGTCAGTCTATCTTTCTTAAAGTCAACGAATGCAAAAATCAATCAATAAATTAATCAATCAATCAATCAATAAAATTTCCTGCTCACCTTCTACAAAGCTCATGTTGAAGCCTTTTCAGTTATTTGCTTCTAAAAACTTTGAGCAGCTCATTTGTAAGCCAAACCCCGCCATTTTAATTCATCTCTCTGGTCTATGAAATGAGAATATGGAGAAAATAAAATACATAGCTACAAGATGAATTTTGTCTAGACATCTTTGACCTGTTTAAACGTAGGTGCATCTTTAGACTGACGACGTGCTTTCATTTAAGTACGTTTTTGATCAACGAAAGCCCGAATACATTGATATATCGCTGAAAGAAAATACCAGGAACTTAAGATCTAGTTCTGGGCCGCTCCTTGCTTCGTCACGTGTTTCCAACACGTTTAGAAACGATGCAGCATAACTTTTTAATAAACTGCCAGAGGAAATTAGGAAAGCTGAGAATATAACCGAATTTTCGACACAAAAACGTAATAACTTATACACTGAAGCGAAGAGAAGACTATTGGTTTAACACTAGAATGAATTAAATAAATATTTTACTATTCCTTTAAAAAGTAGCTTTGATATTGTAAATATTTTAACTAGATTTCCTTTTCAAGACATGTAAAGTAGTTCGAAGCGACCAGGTGAAGAGCCACTCTGTGGAGATACTGGTCTTGATTTCCTTATTATTATATTATATTATTATTATTATTATTATTGTCTCTGTTACACACTGATTTCAAATGCTGTTCTTTCTGTAAATTGATCAGTGGATTGATGTTCTTGAGCTTTGGTAACAACAAGTTTCCTCAAATCTCAAGCACTTGTCGGAGGATTCTGGCAGAGTGTAGCAACACAGTCTTTTGCAATTCTACTATCCTGGTAGCTATCCCAATTTCCTTCAGTCTTTTTGGCAATGCTTTTGGTGTTGTTCCTAGCGCCCCAATTATAACTGGAATTACTTTCACTTTTTTGTTCCACAGTTTTTTCAGCTCTCTTGCTAAGTCTTGGTACTTCAATATCTTTTCTCTTTCTTTTTCATCAACCCTTGTATCGTATGGGACAGCGAAGTCTATAATCTGGCATTTGTTGTTTTTCTTGTCCACTATGATCATATCGGGCCTTCTTGCTTCGATAACGTGGTCTGTTTGTATCGAAAAGTCCCACAAGATCTTATACTCATTGTTTTCGCATACAGCTTGTGGTTCATGTTCATACCATTTTTCTTTCGTTTCAA
The DNA here is from genome assembly GCA_004194415.1 of Aurelia aurita. Taxonomy (NCBI): domain Eukaryota; kingdom Metazoa; phylum Cnidaria; class Scyphozoa; order Semaeostomeae; family Ulmaridae; genus Aurelia; species Aurelia aurita. Next base: position 415,619 of record REGM01000059.1, on the reverse strand, counting down.
GACCATATTTCCTGCATACCTCCCAATGTATCTTTTTCCCTACCCAGTCATGCCTGCGTTTATACTCCTTTTGTGCCATTTTACTACATTCACTTAAGAGGTGGTTGATGCTCTCATCTGCTTTACCGCACATTCTACATTTACTGTCTTGTTGAGTCTTATCGATTTTTGCTTTCACTAAATTTGTTCTCAATGCCTGTTCTTGTGCTGCCATAATGAGGGTCTCGGTTTCTCTCTTCAGGCTTCCATCTTTTAGCCACAACCATTGATCTTTATCTGCCACATCCTCTGTTTGTCTGAGGAACTGTCCATGCATCACTTTCTCTTTCCAGTTGGTTTTCCTTTCTTGTCTGTTCCTTCTCTTAAACTCATTCTCTGTTTCAAGTTGCTCGTCCTCAGTATCACCTCTAGCTGCAACTAACAGTTTCTCCTCGCTTTCTCTGACGTATCTTTTCAGGCCAATTGTTGCCAGATTGACAGTATCTTCAGCGCTCATGAGTCCTCTTCCTCCTTCTTTCCTAGGTAGGTATAATCTGTCGACATTATTATTATTATTATTATTATTATTATTATTATTATTATTATTATTATTATTATTATTATTATTATATCAGTTCAATGTTTTTGATCTAATGTTTTTATTTTCTGTCATACAGTTTAAAGCCATAAGTATCATTCAATTCAATGCTGAAAACTGAGAATCATGTAGTCAGTCTAGGTTTATCTTTACTAAGCCACGTTGCCTCTGTTTCAGGTAAATAAGAACTTCTCTAACAGACTATCAAGTGAATAAGGAAAAGCTATGATAGCTAATTGTTTTTACGAAAGGATATTTACTTCGTAATCATAATATATTTCTTCATACACTGAAGGAGATTTCTATCACCATAAACTTCAGTGTCACAAGAATATATTGCTGAAGAAGATTTTAGAATCGAAACGCTTGTGGAAATAACAGTTGTGTTTTTCTATTTCTTGATATTAGAAGTTACGTGGCTTCCTACAAGCACAAGCACGTACAAGCAGTTTCGAAAGTTTTGCTACCAAATGTAATACACGCTACACACATGTCTATTAAAATTGCCTACCTCTACGTCATGAATGGCATTACGGATTGGCATTACTGATCGTTGAGCTTTGATATAAGGACTCTAGGCAAACCCCACAACAGCGACACTCCAGACAACACTTTACAGCAAGCAAAAACACAGTAAGGAAGGCAAGAGATTTCAAACCCTGCTGATATGATTCTAACATTTGTTTTTGTATTGGAGTGGTCACCTGTTAACAATTATCAATATCGTTTTTATGTTTACTTGTTGAAAAAGGCTCACTTGCTTCTAACTGTCTCCTAGTAACCAGCACTTTTTCCTTATAGCTTCATTGATTAGCAAAAACCTGAAGAGTTGAAACCATAATATATGTCTTAAAAGATAGTTGACTATGCTTAAAGGAAGATCCCGAGTCTCCTCGTTCTTCTAAGTGGTGTTGCCTTGGTGATATTCTATTTTGAGGTCGAACACTAATCGAATGAATCCTTGCAGAGAATAGAATGCCGACCAACTTTCATTGTAGACTTCCTTACTCTAAATCTTAAATGCTTCTAAGAAGAGAATTCTCAAAGAAATGTTTTGCCAATAACTTCTCTATTTCACTATCAAGTGAGAACAACTGTGGAGAGTTTTGATGGTANCTTGGTGATATTCTATTTTGAGGTCGAACACTAATCGAATGAATCCTTGCAGAGAATAGAATGCCGACCAACTTTCATTGTAGACTTCCTTACTCTAAATCTTAAATGCTTCTAAGAAGAGAATTCTCAAAGAAATGTTTTGCCAATAACTTCTCTATTTCACTATCAAGTGAGAACAACTGTGGAGAGTTTTGATGGTACAAAACTGTCGAGATAGCCTTGAAAACTGGACCTTTAACTGAACAGAACTACCTTTTTTGCCCGAAACAATCTCCAATATGAATGATCTTATAGCTAACTGAGATATGTAAAATGAATCCATACCCAGTTATATTTTAAACTTGTATATTGTTGATATTATGAAGTTGGGAGTCCAGTTGGCACCTTGAAATGTAAAAGTGTTTTGTTATTAAAATAAGCAATATTGCATTGGATCTACAATGATATTAATATTAGAAAAATAAGGCCTCCATATTATAGTCAATAACAAAGTAAGTTCCATGTTGACGATTTCTTAAAGTTGGGAGTCCAATCGGCACATCAAGGTTTACAGCTGTTATGTGTCAAAATCACGAAGATTGCATTGGATGTACAGTGGTGTTAATATAAGGTGTAATACCTCCATGTTTTTAAAATATGTAGATATTATATTGGAAATCAGTTAGTTCTCATGAGCTTCACGTTTGGCTACTTCTCGATGCTGTTGTGTGAAAGGAAAGTCGAAATGGCAAATTGAATCAGATTGATTTAATTATAAATTTGTATTTAAAATTGAAATAGTTCAAAGTACAGCAGCCTTTCTATCTTCAGTCAACTAGTAAAATTGCCCTGGTGTTGCTCTAACGGGAAGCATTGTTAGTTCGTTAAAACGCAGAAACACCTAGCTCTATTTTCGTCAGGAAAAACGTTATAATAATTATACAAATCACAAACAAACTGGCGAAATTTTTCAGCCTTCAAGAATTATTTTGGCCATTCCTATGGAACACTCTGTTCCTTGATATGTTGACGACTTGCTCACTTCAACCAACGAAACAATAACAGAATATTTGAATCTCACACGTAAACGAAAGTCTAAACAAAAAGGTTAAGAGCGAAAGTAGGAGGAGCCAGCCATAACAACAAACACGCGAAGTGACCATTTCAAAGTGGATGACGACAAACATTTGCTTTCAACTTTAAATTGAAGACTGTTTACTTTTGTTAGCTGCACAGTTGCTTTTTCATAAATGCAATTCAAAAACATTTTCAGCTAGAATTATACAAATCATTTCTATCGCTAGAATAGACCATTGCACTAAAGATGGCGATTACTTGAAGAGTCCGCAAGTGAGAAAATGAATTCTTCATGTCTGCAAAGCATTGTACTTTGAGTCCGTCTACATAGAAGCCAGAACACCAGTTCTAGTTCTTCCAGCAATAAATGCAACTTTTGTCGATGTCATAATCCTAAAATCGCTTCTCACAAAATAAGTCCAAAATGATGAAGAACGAACATTTTACAGAAATTTTCAAAGGAGAATCTGTTTTAAATTAAACCAATCTGAAACTTAGTTTCATTGAAAACCAGTCAGCCCTCCCTCTACAAAATCAGCGTAGACCAATAATAAGGATCGGGGATTACTTGAAAGGTCGTTCTTTGATAAAAATGAACTGGTTCTGCCTAGAAATGATAGAAGCATCTGTTTTCTGGTTCTAACTTAGATAGATACTGTATGCTATGATACAGATATAGAAGAAACGTCTTGGTTTCTCTTATCAAAGCGCCAGAGAGCCATGTGCTGATTGGACTTGCTCCAAGTCTCTCTCTCTCTCGATACGAACCGACGAGATATTTTGAGAAAAGATAGATCTTGAAATAAATATCAAAATTCCACATAGCAGATAAAATTAAGATTTAATACACTTTCCGAGTTAATGTTTTCAACTTTAAATAAAAAATAGACAGCAACTAATTGGTTTGAGAGTTAAAAAGACAGGCTTGACAGAAATGTTTTGTTTTGGCAGATGTATTATAGAAGATGTTTTGGACAAGATAGACATAAAAGTAGATAACTCATAAATCTTACTCACCCCATTCGAAACCATGTGAGCCAGAATAAAGCGATTCAAAAAGGAAGATACAGTTTGTCAAAACCATAAACTGATTGCTAAAGTCCGAACATGTTTCTGACCACTCGTTAGGCCTACCAAGGCCTTCCCATGTCTCATTGTCACGACTTAATTTTTGTTAATGAGCAAGATTCAATCTTTTGTTAAAATTGTTTCACATCTAGAATCATAACTATTTAATTAACATTTTATTAATTAATCATTGCGCAAAAAACATGAGCAATGTTTCCGATCAACATTTGAAGGACCATTTAATCTCAATTTTAATTTTAATTTCAGTTTTCAAGTGCCATCATTTCTTAGTATCCATGGTTTCTGTTGCCTGACTCGGATGTTAAAATTTTGCCATCTTCTTAAAATGCCTGTTAGTTCTTCATGATTACTAATTTCAGTTTCTAAATGACCACTTCATTTGAAAAATCATTTTTGAGTCATGTTATGTTAAATCACCGCCGATTTTTAAGATATATTTATCATATTTAAAATTCAGCTTGAACTTAACTGGTTATTAATTTCAGTGAATTAACCAACATTTTATTTGAGATCTTAAATCGGTCTTTTCATGCCATATTTCATCATCGACTTTCTTGTAAGTAGTGGACGATATTCGAATGATGGATTCTTTCTGCCGAATGATTGCATTCGATCTCAATTGGTTAGGCATCGACGAATGCGATTTACTACTGCAGATTGAAAAGGTCTATTGCTCTAAGTCCTAGCAAACTATCTCTGCTTAGGCCATTGCTTAGGCCATTGGAGAAAGACATGGCATTTAGGACATCGAAAAATAAGCTCGGCTTAGAGTGGCTGTCAGTAAAGTCCATACACTGAGCGAGCTTATAAACATTAGATGTTGCTAAAATCTTGACAGCCTATTGCAATTGGGAAATTGAATTTGTTAATGGCACACATGTGTGAATCTTGATAACCTAAAGTTTGTTAGCGCAGAATTCCGTTTCTTACGTTCTGACTAAAGATCATAGATCATATGAATTTAGACATAAAATTGTATTCATACCATCTTCATCTTTCATTATTCCTTGCTCTTCGTTGCTCTTTTCATCAAAAATGAACAACTCTTTTTCATCAATATTTGAACATTATTGATTGAAGTAACTGATCAAAACATAGTGCTCATCAGGAATACGCTTTCATAGCGATTTGTTTCTTTGTTTTGCATTCCTCTTGCAGTAAAAGAACAACGGGTAGCATGGGATAGATATCAGTTTATAGAGCTGTTCGCGTTTTTATTGTTTGCACTTAAACAAAACTTTAAATCAGCTGTTCTTCTGCTTTTTCGTTTGTGGCTATTTTGTTAGACACCAGTCGAAAAATCAATATTCCTTCATCAGAAAGCTAGTCAAATCAAAACACACTAGTTGTTCAGAATATTTGGATTATATTTTCTCGACGAGAACAAAACCACAAGAGAGTGTTATGCCCCAGAAATCTCTAGAAACAGNAGCTTAGGCCTTTGGAGAAAAACATGGCATTTAGGACATCGAAAAATAAGCTTGGTTTAGAGTGGCTGTCAGTAGGATCCATAAACCGAGTGAGGTTACAAACAATAGATGTTGCTAAAATCTTGACAGCCTATTGCAAGTGATTTCAAAGGAATTACAATTTTCTTCTAGATTTGGGAAATTGAATTTGTCAATGGCACACATGCGTGAATTTTAATGCGTACATTATCACTTCTACATCTACGACGCAAAGGTATTTGATTTTTTTGATCCCCTAAAGTTTTTTTTGCACAGAAAACCGTTTCTTACTTTCTGACTAAAGATCATAGATAAGAGAGCAAATAGGAAGAGTTGAATTTAGACATAAAATTGTATTCATACCATCTTCATCTTTCATTATTCCTGGCTTTTCTATCCTCTTTTCATCAAAAATGAACAACTCTTTTTCATCAATATATGAACATTATTGATTGAAATTGCTGATTAAAACATAGTGATCAGGAATACCCTTTCATAGCGATTTGTGTCTTTGTTTTGCTTTCCTCTTGCAGTAAAAGAACAACGGGTAGCATGGGATAGATATCAGTTTATAGAGCTGTTCGCTTTTTATTGTTTGCACTTAAACAAAACTTTAAATCAGCTGTTCTTCTGCTTTTCGTTTGTGGCTATTTTGTTAGACACCAGTTGAAAAATCAATATTCCTTCATCAGAAAGCTAGTCAAATCAAAACACACTAGTTGTTCAGAATATTTGGATTATATTTTCTCGACTAGAACAAGACAACAAGAGAGTGTTATGCCCCAGAAATCTCTAGAAACAGTCCTCTTGAAACTGCGAAAAAGTTTTTGAAGTGAAACTAGTTGAAAAATCAATATTCCTTCTTCAAAATGCCTCATTTTTGCACGTAACTTGAGAGACATTTTAGTTTTCACTATACTCTTTATCAAATTCTTGCATGTTACTCTTGCTGTAGAATGAATCAGCAATAGACAATAACGCTAAAGATGGCGGCCGCGCACCGCAAAGTATGCTGGTAAAAAGCTCCCTGACGACCACCTAACAACATAAACATTTTGGTCTGCCGCTTCGACTAGCTAGCTGTGGTAAAGTTCGGAACAAGTAATCAATGTAAACAAATAGGAAAATTTTGTAATTTGAATGCGAATCTTTAATTGAAACTTCTATTCGAATCAAAACTTTACTTTTTCTGCTTTGGAAAGGTTTCCTTTCGAACCATGTTGCATTCGAGTTCAAGGTCGATCGAATTCAAGGTCGAATGCAAGCTGGTCGAAAACAGCAGACCGAATTGTTTACGTCGTTAGGTGGTCGTCAGGGAGCTTTTTACCAGCATGCTTTGCAGCAAAACACAACAGAGTCTTTGGAGCCGCCATATCTTTAGCGTTATTGTCTATTGCTTCTTTCCCTGCCTTGTTTTATGTTGCAAATACCAAACGGCAGCGTAGTTGGTCAGCACTAGACTTATACATCGTCGCAGTTTCGCTCCTTGCCTGAACTGATACATCGCTACAACAATATAATAATAAATGTTGTGAGCGACGTGTGGCAATAGTTTCAGCAAATATACATAAAATTCTGTGTTAAATAAACTAAAATGCCAAGATTTAAAAACACTAAACGCTACAACAATCGCTACAACAACTGCAACACTAACACTAATCGCTACAACAACAAAACCACACACACACTAATCGCTACAACAACTAATCCATACACTAATCGCTACAACAACTAGGTCAGCACTTTAGTTCATATTCCTAGGTCGGCACTACTAGGTCGGCAACTACTACAACTAGGTCAGCACTTTCGTTGTGTCTCTTCCCTGTCTCTCGTCTATGTCTATTAATACGAGCATTGCTCTAGGGAGCTCAGGAACGTAATATCCAACTCTTTGAGAGCAAGTTATTCCACTAGATCTTTCCTTGTTTTTCAAAATCATCAGCCCTCTCTGCTCATCTACAAGATTTCCCACTGTTTCTGCTGTAGCTCCTTCATTCTTAGAACTTCTATCATATGAAACAGCGCCGCCTCCCCCC
>REGM01000059.1:394868-407923 GCA_004194415.1 Aurelia aurita | reverse complement strand
CTTTAGATCAATACACTATTTTAACTACACTCAATTTTTTTATAAAAAGCTTTGCTCTGATCTTTGTAGAGGGTTTTTAACGAAGGGTCCAGTTCTTATACCGTAGTGAAAGTTTCTTGTAGAGTAGTGAAAGTTTCTTGTAGAGTTTCTTAATTTTTCATAAATCTAAATTTCATATTAAGATTTACAAAAAAGAACCAAATCATAAATAAAATTTATAATTTTTAGTATTATTTGGGCTGGTGGCGATAAACGTTCTGTTTAAAAACACTTCGTGACTCATAAATAAAGTTGAAAAGGTTGGTTAACTTTGAAATGACCTCTGATCGTTTCTAGCGGAGTTTCTTAATTTTCTGGAAGAGGGTACTACAGTTTCTTATAAGTGGTTTCTTATAATAGAAAATTATTGTATTCAGAAAGAGGCTTTAGCAGTTCAAAAAGAGGCAAGCAATTTTGAAGTTTCGAACCACTATTCAACATGAGGCCGGTGCCCATGGTTTCCAAGGTGATTTATTCATAAATCGAAACTGTGAACTTCGCAATTGCAACACAATAAACTATTCAACATTAAAAGTGTTTTCCAACGATGTCTATTCATAAAAAGAAGAGAACCGTGGGAGCTAAACCATATTCTTTCCTGTCATATAACCCATGAATATTAATGAATAAAAAACTATTCTTTTTATTTTTTTAATCTGTTTTGTTTGGAGAGACATATTTATTTGCCACCCTGAATACTCTTTCAAAAAATTATCTTACAATTGTCTCTCTTATTAATAATCCACTGGCCATTCATAATTTTTAGGTGTGACTAAGGTATGGTTATTACTATTCATGTAAATTTTGCAAATTATGTCTTCAACCAAAATGATATGTCATGTAGGGTTTTAAAAACACCTAGCTTCAGTTAAACAGTCACAGATCGAGTCATGTTGGTCTCACATTCAGGCCGTGTTTTTCTAGTCATGCTGCTTCACTTCCAGTTGCATTTTTAGCCTAGAGGTTGTTTTTCGTTCTAGCCAGAATACTGTTGTTCTTTTTAGCCTGAAGATCGTGTTTCTCCTAGCGTGCGGTTGTTTTTCTTGTAGCCCTGTGCAAATGATGCATCGTGCTATGAACAATATTGATATAGAGCAGTATAAAGGGAAGCTTTACAAGATGCGCAGTAATGTCACAGGGTTGCCGAAGCATTTATCGGATGTGACGATCAGTATGGTTAGAAATGGTGAGTTGCTACTAGATATTTTTGAGTGTCTTGTCCCTACCAAAGGTGATAATTCCTATTGTATGGATACCCTATGTGAAGAAGGTGAAGGTGAAGTTGCGGTTTTTAGCGCCAAGCGCTGGGGTCGTAGCAGTAGAGAAGACCTAATCGAGTCCTCGACCCCTTGTCACGACGCTCAAGTGGTGGGGCTCGTACTGGGCTCGAACTCTGTCCGCCTGACTGTTCTGGCTGCAAAGTCAGAGGATTACACCACTGCGCCACAACACCTTCGCAAAGAACCAGGAACTAGAGAAAGCAAAGAAGTACTAGAGGGAGATTACATCAAGGGAGTTTATTGAGCATTTGAAGGCCTGGAGGTTGTTATGTTTAGAGGAGTAAGAAATTAGAAGGCTGTTCCAAAGGACAAAATTCTCGGAATGAAGGTGCCAGAGTGAGACGCAGTACGATAATTTGGGATTGTAACAGAAGGTTTGTATAATGAAGTTGTTGTGGTGCAGTGGTGTAATCCACTGACTTTGCAGATAGGATGGTTTAGAAGGCGGCAGTTTAACCCCCATTTACCCCCACTTCGCCACAGCAGCATCATTGCAAGGAGTGAAAAACGCGTTTAGCGATTCAGCTTCCAGCGCTTCGTACTAAAAATCCGCAATCATATTCAACTTTACCATTCTTAAATATTTGGCTGAGGGGCAAATCACTTCTCAAAGTGTACGTGATTTTTGTGAGTTTAAAATCACGAAATTTTTTTCTGTGATTGTTGTAATTTTGTGTGTTTTTTTTGTGGTAATTTTTGTTGTTTTTTGTAATTTTTTATGATTTTTGCGATTTTTGTGATTTTTGTGTGTGATTTTTTGTGATTTCAGGAAGGTGAACGAAAAAAATCATTGATTTGCCCCTCGTATTTGACTGCAGGATGTGGCCGAAAAAGTTTCTGCTTTTGGCGAGATGTACGAAAACAAAATAGCTAGAAGTTTTAATGAACTAACTATAGATAAATTTATATAGATTCCTGAACCTTTTGAAAATCATCAAAATTTATAATGTTAGTGATGCTTTAGATTCTTTTTGTGACATTGTTTCAAAGACCAAATTCATTTGGGAGAAATTTAAAAAAATTCTAGAAATGGCTTTGAATTTGCGAGAGGTTGTGCATTGGCGACTTACCTGGTTTTGAAGCTTGCTCCGAAATGGCGAAACATGTTTTGCTCGTTCATGAAAAATGAAAAATGATAGATAATAGCTTATTTTGAGCATCACAGTTTGCCAGAAATCGATTCTTTGTGATTTCTTATGAAAGTTCGTGTCTTATACTATATCTTTTATTAAGAAAATATGCAACTAAGCATAACTAAGTTAAGGGGTTGTGCGGGATATCAAAACAAGTTGATTAACATTTTATGACATTTCACAGTATGCTTCAAGCTCAAGTAGATCCCGAGGATACGAATTCTCACGAATTCTCAGCAAGTTCTAGTTCTAATTTAGTTCTTGAAATAAAGTAAAAGGACAGAAATCTTAAAATCTGGAATAAAATTAAATCTTTTGTTGACTGATATGGAAATTTAGTTGGTTGAGATCGGTCAGCGGTTCCTAACTTGTGGCTATGTGGCTTGGTAACTGGAAATTCTTTGGAGAGAGATTCGAAACGGTGATCATATTCATGCTTTTGTCTAGTGGTGTGATGCGAAAATGGAGACTTTCGAAAACGATGACGTAATACAGGTCAAGCTCCCATATGTCCAAATGTCCCGACTTCCTCTCTTCGTCTTCCGCCCGTGACACGTTCTTCGGGGTCCGTTGAAGTAAATCTATAATATACATAAACAACAGCAATACGTAATCATAACTACATACAAAACAACTATTTACAAGTGCGCTGCTTCTTGTTTAAATTACACGATGGTTTCCAAGTTTCAAGTCTTCCGTATCTAGTTCCCACTGCTCTTCCGAAGTCTTCCTCTCTCCACTGTACACTTAATTAACTTAAACATCAAAACTAGGTTGCAATGAAATAAAGATCTGATCGTCAATTTTGAGGTGAAAATGTCAGGACGGGACCTGGAAAGGAGAATAAAGCTATATTCACACTTGAGGCGATGTTGTGATGCGATGCGATGTTCGCATTGCCGCACTTCATTGTAATCTGGAATGTGTCAAGAAAGACTTTTCAAATCTGAATTCAGCTTTACAGCCATCGAAAATGGTGTTGTCGGCACACAATTTTAAGCGGTTTAATTTCAACTACCGCGTGTTTCCGCCTCTTTGATTGGTTTTAAAACCCGTCTTATGAAAACGCATTAGTTTGGATAGGGTCTCAATACTCTCAATAGACGTACGACAAGTGCCCTTTGCTTCGCTATACAACTACAACAACATCCTCCCACCACCACTCAACAAGGACTCATCGTTGCCCCCAAAAAATTGGGGCCATTTGTCCGATTTTGCACACTTAGGTCACAAATCTAGGGCCTCACGCTGAATTCACAGCAGGAAGCGTTTTTGACGTATTAATTGATAAAACTGTTTTATTGTAGGAGTGAACGATGTTTCAGTAAAACTGGTATCGTTAGCACTACTTTAAAACCTGTTTAATTTCTAGTGTGAATGCGTATTCAATCAAGTTGAGTCACTACGTGCAAGTGTCGTTGCGAGTCAGCGAAAAATTGAAAACAGCTATTTTCGAACGAACGATCGACGTCATTTGGTGTCTTTGATGTTTTGACGACGAAACGAAGATTGTTTGTTTAGCAAAATCAACTGCCAATGTTGATTGATCAAGCTGTTTCCAGCAGAACTCAGCACAAATCCGTGTGCCCACACACACGTGCACATCCCACTTCGTTAATGACGCACACTATGACGTAGCTGTGACATCATGTGTCTAAACTGAGCGAAAATATTCATGCAACCAGGTATTGGAAACAGGAAAGTGGCTGAAGGCAATTCTATTTTTAGAGTTATTATTATCGAATATGCTTGTTTTCGTTCAAAACCGAGAGGATATAGGCACTTGCGTTTCTGTCTTTAGCCTACTCCACTTATCTCAATCGACTGGCTTTCGTTTCAAAAATTTGGTTTTACTTGAAAGAGAAAACATTGAGGCAAAACTGAATTACATCGTTTACAAGAATCTAAGGACCCAAGAGTATTGTAAGTTTCTTTATGGTGTCTTAGAAGTTTCCTCGAATTCCCGTTATAAACATCAGTGGAAAATTCCTATGCCACTCGTGAACATTTCACAGCCAATTTTATGAAACCATAGTTAAAGCATGGTTAAAGGGAATAGACGTAGCTATATCACTCTCCTTCGCAGAGGCTGTATTACCGGCCGCGGCCGGATGACGGATAGGCCATCGTGCTGCGCACTCTTTGCTCCTTCGGAGCTTCACGTTCTGCTCGTTTGCAAACAACAGCCTCTGCGACGGAGAGTGTAGCTATATTGAGTGGTCGCTATAGATAGGCTACGAAAACGCCCACGCACCAATTGTTTCTTCAGCTACACAATGAAACGGCACGTGCCAACAGTATCAAATACAATAGACTATATTTTCCTTTAAACTATGATGAAACGTTCTTCTGCCTAGATATTACTCAAGAAGCAGCCAAGGAAAATATATATGGATTTACTAACTAAATGAAAACGTTTCTCGACTCAACTTTCTCTAATTTTGGTTACCGGAGGATTTTGTTTTCTCACAAAGAGTTTCTTATAGAAGATGCGTGCGAGAAATCTTGCTTCTTGGCCGTTGCTGCGGAGCAGGAGATTCTTCCTTCGCTTTGTGCTTCGAAAGTGACTGCTAGGGAGGAAGTGATTTATTTTCGGTGGCATTATAATTGAATCAAATGAAAGCATTGAAATTGCACAATCTGCTATTAAAAATTTGTTTAAAAAAAGTTCCGGGAGATGAAGCAAATATTAGGTAATTGACTAGGCCCCGACGCATGAGAATATGCAGTTGTTTGGGCGTGTAGGATGTTGTTTTTCGAAATCAAAACGCAAGGAAGTTTTGCCGTTTTATAAAACTCAGAATTTATCATCAAAGGGCCGAAGAAGAGCTTTTATTTGCTAATAATAATGACAGAGGAAGATATTGGTAAGGAGGTTTGAAGTTTTTAATAATTCATGTTTAAATAAATTGAATAATTGACTGACTGGTGCGAGGATTGTAGGTAAGGTAGCGTGCGTTCTGTCCGATTTAGGCCCATTAGTAATATTGAGACGAGTTTGAAATTTTCTTGATTTACACAACGATTGCAAAAGATGGATGTATCATTATTAAGATCTTTTTGTGGCAATGCATCTAGAGTACGGCAATTGGCAGTCACTAAAATCATCTCTAAATCATATGATTCGCTTTTCTGGTGGCCTGATGATGGCGAGGAGGATGTAAACAATCTTGAATGCAGTAAGTTGGAGATTATTAGCGGTAATTAATGAGACGGCTTGGAGGATTCATCGGTAGAAACAGAATGAAATACAACACATAAGATACGATGGCCTAAAAAATACTTCATGTGATCCTATTCGCAATAATACCTCGAGAAATGACACAGAAGATCATGTTATTTCATAAGTTTTGTTGTTTAAGTTAAGAGCGAAATACTGAAAGTAAAATTCCACAATTTTATGCCTTGCTGTATTTTAATAATTTTTCACGAGCTTCTTCAACAAGCTAAATACAGACTTATTACGGAAGAGATATGAAATTTCAATGATACAGAAACTTATTTATTAACCTATCATCTTGCTGAATGAATTTATTTCTCTTCCTAATGAATTTATTCTCAATTGACGTCATATTCATTTGACACTACTGTGGCCCAAAAGTGCCCACAAATATCATCGCGGTTAAATGTTATAGTTAGATACTTGTTGGACTTGTTCCCTAATATGACAGGTTTTCTATAAATTGCAATCATACGTTTCTGGACGTTGCAATGATACTGTAGGTCAAACAAATACACGTATTTTTTTTATAAGAAACTAAGAATTTGAGCCAGTACTGAAAGTTTCTTAAAAAATTTCAGATTTTGAGTACTCAGAGTTTCTTAAGAGTTTCTTAAAGGTTCCATAACAATCTTCATATTAACTACCTTTGCCCCTCGTGGACATCTCAAAACAAACTAAAGTAAAACTAAATGTTAGCTATGGGTGAGCTGTGTGAGTAAAAAAAACCATCCCCATTTGAAAATCCTTGGATACCAATTACCAAGACAATATTATTGGTAAATATATTATTTAATAGTAGACATGTTCAAATAGATTTTATAATTTGCCTGACTGAAATCGGCCTCTCCGTTCTGAAATTATGAGGTATTTTCGGGAGAAAGATCAAATTGCCAAAAATAAAGATCAGATTTTCCTAATATTTCTGCCTTGCAGCGATAAGTTGAACACATTTTAGCACGTGTTATCCTCTTGGTTCCAGTTTCTAATCTTTCCTTCTTGGATGCATCATTTACCCGGATGTTTTCAAGAAAAGCCTGAAATCTAATTAAAAAGTTTGGAATTTTCTGCCTCAGTTTCCCACAAAATTTCCTTTTACTTCTTTGCAGACAGTTGCACAATTTTTGATTCTCGTATTGAAATTTTTTACAAAGATAAGATAAGTTGCTAAATGACTTAAAATTTTGTTATTTTTGTATTTATATGTCATTTTATTTTTAACAATGTCGGTCCGTCAGACCATTTTCGAAACTACTTCTTTTCCTGGNCCAGCTTTGTACTATTTCAGCTTTGTACCAGTAAATTGTTCTTGCGTAGTTGGACCCCCTTCAGGGCCTTATTGGGACCCCCTTCAGGACCCTCTATCCGTACTCTTTTGCAAGTATTTGAATTCCTAATTTTCCGCATTACTTTGTGAGATGTGAGACACTTCAAGCCACGAAATGACGTAATCAGAACTTTGAAGAAGATCCATTTCAGCTCTGTATCAGCAAATTGTTCGTGCACAGTTTGACATTATTTCGTGATCACGTGACGTTGTTTACCAATATTTACATAGAGTCGTTTACTCAAGTGTTTTGAGCAAGGAAGTCGGTAAATAATAATGATACGGCTGTTATCACGTTTAGCGGAAGAGGTTAAGAAAAGTGTCAGCTGAAATCAGTCAAGCATAACACAACATTGAAACCACCATATTACAAGCAACGCTATTTCAGCAGATCAATTGATAAGAGTATTTGGTTGACAAGGAAGCTTTTTTCGTAAGAGTTGCTCTTTGATTAGAGAGTGCACTTTGAGTACATTAATCCACAAATCTGATCTTTGGTTTTAAATTCACAATTTTTCTAAACTTGGCAGGGAGAGGAGAAATCAGAAGGATGCCGACCGAAATTGATGATGCTTGCTCTCGCGAAAGAAAATTAACAACAAGTCCTGTTATTTCTCGCAAAGGTTGGTCAAATTTTCTTCTATTTCTTTGTTATTTCGTTTCATTTTGCAGTTTCATCCATCGAGCTACGGGAAATAGGAAAATGCCTGTAGTGCCCTGTGTAGTGCAGCTGCATGATGCTTCACAGACAAGAAAATACTTCAGCGTGGGATAAACTTTTACGCAGCTTGCTCAAGCTTCGTTGATCTGTTTTGTGGAGTCGTTGTTATTCTGTATGTATGTATACAGTTGCCACAAAAAATATTTACAAGTTTTACAATATAAAAATAGATACAATACAATAAATAGATAAGGTTAAATATAAAACACCCCTAATTATAGTGGCAGAGATAGTATTAAAAGGTCAAGATGACCTTATTTCTATAATGGTCCCCTTAGAGGTAATATTGCACGAGAGTTTAAACTAGGAGATTAAATCGGCTGCTAAATGTGTATGAGAGTTTAAACTGATAATTTAGAGCTTCAGATTTTTTTCAATGAGCAACAGCGAGATTTCACTAATAATATGGGGCTAGGTGAGGATACACATGTTTGTACCCTTGAAGCCGCTTGAAGCAAGTGAATTTCTCCCCTTGTTGTATATTCTTCAAACTGCCCTATTCTCCCTACCAAATGCCCCTCAATCCCAACCTGTTTATTAATTGCCCCCGTGTCCCCCTCTGGAATCATGTATGAGGTAGTTAATATGGGTGCAGGATGCCCGTTTTGAGGCTCTGATAGGGGTTCGTTGCTCCCCTGCCCCCTTTAAAAAGCAGCATGCTCCCTTAAAAACTGGACAAATATTTCCAGGTTTTTCATCTTCCCCAAAGATTTGTGTGCTCCCTGCTCCCTAGTTACCCTACTTTCTATAACTTGCTCCCGTGCTCCTGGCCCTTTTAGTTGCTACTCCCTCGCTTTCATAAACCCCTTTAAGAGCCTCGTTTTTATACACTTTTGAAACAAATGACTTCTTCCTTTTTTCATAGACTGCACACTACCCTATCTATAATCCCAATCAAGTGCCCCTTACCCAAATTAAATTAACCCCCGTGTAACGAGTACACCTGGTGCCTTCTGCACAACTGAGAAGGGAACACGGGGCCATGAAATTGAATCTGATGGAACGTAAGCCAGGCAAATAAAGTAATCCTCGACCTCATTTCTATGTAGTTTCATCATATTCGAGGCCCACGGTTATAGTTGTCCAACCTTTTGTTAGTTAGCTCGTGACTTCAGCCTAACAAAAGGCAAGTTACATTGGTGGCTCATTCTAGCCTTTTCTGTTGACATTTGCTGACATTNTTCTTCCTTTTTTCATAGACTGCACACTACCCTATCTATAATCCCAATCAAGTGCCCCTTACCCAAATTAAATTAACCCCCGTGTAACGAGTACACCTGGTGCCTTCTGCACAACTGAGAAGGGAACACTGGGCCATGAAATTGAATCTGATGGAACGTAAGCCAGGCAAATAAAGTAATCCTCGACCTCATTTCTATGTAGTTTCATCATATTCGAGGCCCACGGTTATAGTTGTCCAACCTTTTGTTAGTTAGCTCGTGACTTCAGCCTAACAAAAGGCAAGTTACATTGGTGGCTCATTCTAGCCTTTTCTGTTGACATTTGCTGACATTGGCTTCCTGTTAACTATGAGGATGCAGTAAAACTGTTATCAAATATTCCACGTCATTCTTTGACATGCGTCTAGACTTGATCTATATTGCAGTGTTCCCCGATTTGTTGTGCCTGACCTTTTTCTGTGCCTCGTAAAATCTGTCATGAAATTTCCGCGTTCCAATTCTTCCTGCTATATTTTCCTGTTCCCATGACCCCCAACCAACAATTTTCCTGCCATTTTTCACTAACGCCTAGTCTGACTCCTTGTATGAAAGAAAGAACCTATTTCTGCCGTGTACAAAAAGAACCAGAGAATCAGAAAAAATAGAAGAATCAATTTCACTACGAGAATCAGAAAATGGCTACGAAATTATGCTGTAAAACCTCTCATCATACCATGGGTAGTTAGACACCGCAGCCGCAGTGGTTTGTACTTACATTGCCTTCATGATAAGAAAGAGTGATTTCCTTCTATCCTTGTGTCAGCCGCCATTTTGAAAGTTTTGTTGTCAAGGAGGCTCTGTTGTTAAGGAGGTAGCGAAAGAGAGAAGGAAGGAAAGAAGATGCTCGTTTTATTTCCTTTCCATCTTTTGCTACCTCCTCCGCAGAACTATATAGATAAAAAATTCCTGCGCAGAAGCATATTAGTTGCGGCGCTCCTGCATAGAAGCACACATGCAGTGTCTCACCACCCATGATCATACTCTCCCAGGATCCGCTCAGGTCATTCAAGGTGGACCCGTCTGTAGATACTTGTAAAAACTATTCTCGTTGTAACCCTCAGTATATGCGTAAGTTGAGGTAATGGCGTGAACATCATCGCATTTAGAATTATATTTTGTGGTGTGCGTGATTCTAAAGAAAATCTGATATAATCCTCTTGCAATATTAATTCCTTTTCAAAAATGAGGTCTTTCGAAAGTATCCTCAGATCTAATCTTTTCTTTCTTGCTATTCCTCTTCGAATTTGAGTCATAACTGTTGCCTATGGATTTCCGTTGTCATAGCCAGCATAAATGAACCCGCAACTGAAAAACTTCAGGCCATGTTCTGTAGCACGTGTGCTGACTCTAGCATGTGCGTTGCCTTATACTATCTTATATCCTTAGGTGTTCAGGGATGGCTCAGTGGAAGCGTGCTGGTCTACCCTACCTATTTGAAGGTTGGTGGTTCGAGTCCCCGCCCTGTCGAACCTGCTACGTAGAGTGAGGAGAGTTGCCAACTCTCTGTGATTCCAGGCTAAAGGAATAACGAGGTGTGGTCATAGCGAGAGGAAGGACCAGGACTCTGCTTCGATAAGCTTAGCTTCTCAGTTTTCCTAAAAAGCTACCTTCGGAGGCTACATCGAAACAAACAAACAANTTGCCTTATACTATCTTATATCCTTAGGTGTTCAGGGATGGCTCAGTGGAAGCGTGCTGGTCTACCCTACCTATTTGAAGGTTGGTGGTTCGAGTCCCCGCCCTGTCGAACCTGCTACGTAGAGTGAGGAGAGTTGCCAACTCTCTGTGATTCCAGGCTAAAGGAATAACGAGGTGTGGTCATAGCGAGAGGAAGGACCAGGACTCTGCTTCGAT
This sequence comes from Aurelia aurita, assembly GCA_004194415.1. Taxonomy (NCBI): domain Eukaryota; kingdom Metazoa; phylum Cnidaria; class Scyphozoa; order Semaeostomeae; family Ulmaridae; genus Aurelia; species Aurelia aurita. The sequence goes on along the minus strand of REGM01000059.1, from coordinate 397,129 downwards.
AAGCTTAGCTTCTCAGTTTTCCTAAAAAGCTACCTTCGGAGGCTACATCGAAACAAACAAACAAACTAACAGACAAACAATCAATCAAACAAACGTGAAATCTGTCTGCCCGTTCCCGTCCCCGTCCCCGTCCCCGTCCCGTAGTTTCCGGATCTGCGAATAGAACGGTACTTCTTGAAACAGACAACATTTCAGACAGGAAACGTAAATTTTCTATTATTTTTTTTACTTTCAGATACGCAGCAATTCACAATTCCGAAGTCATACACAGGAAGTCCCGTTTTGGGAATTCGCTCGAGCAAAGGAGCGCAATACCGTACGCTGCCTGGAAACCTGTTAGCTCAAAAGTCGAAATCCCTCGAGAATTGCTCAGCATTGGTACGGTTTGCTACAATTGGCTCAGTGAATCTTGAGATTTGGTATTCAAGCGAAGATGAAATGTTGTTAGTTAGATTACATCGTATGGATATCACATCAAAACCCAATCCATCTGTTATACATTCGTGGGATTACACACCAGAAGTGAGGGTCACCATATTGCAGGAAAAACGGAGATTCAGTCGGGCATCTAAGGGACGTTGGACGCTAACCCCCCATCAAGCAACTTTTATTCCAATCAAGAAGAGTGTTGTTGAAGATCAGTGTTTACGGTTGACGTGTTTCGATCACGAAAGAAAGAATGACTTGACTCCAATTGGGCATGTTTTCGTGCAATTAAAAGACCTTGATTTGTCATGGAAATCATCATGCTATGTTCGAGAAATTGAAGTCAACTCGGTGGTATGTTTATTTCATTCTCTTTTATTATGATCCAGTTCTCTTTTGATTCAATTAGAAACAGCCTGCTAAACTGGTCATGTATTATGAAAACCACTGACCCCCATCATCGTGAACCAATGAGAAACAAGAATTCTTCAAAGAGTTCAAGTGAGAAAAAAAATTACTGCACAGTTTTGCAATACTTTTACACAGCATTGGTTTTCTTACTTGTTGATTTGATTTGATTTGATTTGATTTGATTTGATTTGATTTGATCTGATTTGATTTGATTTGATTTGATTTGATTTGATTTGATCTGTAACTGGGATGCAAGGGACAAACAATTCTTATATGTAGAAAGCATGAATGCAGACGCAGATCCAGACCGGTGCAAAAGGAGACCGATGCAAAAGGGGCCGGTGCAAAAGGGGCTCAAGCCCCGGTCAGATTTTCATAGATTAGATAGATTAGTCAAATTCATTGTCTATTTGTTTCACAAAATAATTTGTGACATCATTTTCGTCTCCCATTTATCCACCACCAAAATGTCTTAACACATCCTAAAATGCATTCCTTGATTCCTTGTTCATGTTGTTTTTACAAAAGTTTGCCATAAATGGGTGTGGTCATAATTTCCAGACGACTATAGGACGTGGTTACCAATATTTTTCCCAGCCCCGGTCAGGATTTTTCCTAGATCCGTCTCTGGAATGATCATCCGTTCGTTTCATCGTATCACTTAATCATTTAATTTGGTGTTGTATCACTGGGTAAAAGATAAATTTAATACAAATTTGTGCTTTGCAACTGCAAGGGCTGGCTACTGTCCACTTGAAATTGCATTTGGAGCTTGGCAAGGGCTGGCTACTGTCAAATTGAAATTGCATTTGGAGCCTGAACCTGCTGAAAATGTATCATCTCTTATAATTCATCGATAGGCTATATGATCCCCATAAGGGTGGAGAGTTTAAAATGGGTCTTGATTTCATTGGACATGGCCTGTCGGATGATTCTTTATGGCAAAAAATCCCAATTCACCATCTTGTTCTGAAGAAAGATTTCCAGTGATTTTCAGCGTACATAGAAAACATCGACACGAATGTTTTCCAAAAGAAAATTTAACTTCCTTCTCTTAAAAAAAAGAAGTTGCTGACGTCAGGCACATGTTATTATCTTAGGCTCCATTGTGAGCTTCAAATATAATAATGTATTTTTATCTCCTTTTTAGCCTGGTGGTTTCAGTACAGGAAGGATCGACATGAAATTCCTTTGGATATCATCATCAGAGAAACTAGAAGTCCGAATCGGGAAAGCTTGCAGATTAAAAAGTCCGCATGGCACTCTAAGAAGGTATTTTTATGCAAAATTGTTGGTTTTTATTGGTGGGGAAGAAGTAAAACATTGGAAATCACAACCTCATCTCGCTACACCCGATGTTAAATTTGATGAAACTTACAGTGTTGCTTTGAATGCGTCTCAGTTAAACGAATCAACTTTGTTGT
>REGM01000059.1:222697-394853 GCA_004194415.1 Aurelia aurita | reverse complement strand
ATGTATTTTTATCTCCTTTTTAGCCTGGTGGTTTCAGTACAGGAAGGATCGACATGAAATTCCTTTGGATATCATCATCAGAGAAACTAGAAGTCCGAATCGGGAAAGCTTGCAGATTAAAAAGTCCGCATGGCACTCTAAGAAGGTATTTTTATGCAAAATTGTTGGTTTTTATTGGTGGGGAAGAAGTAAAACATTGGAAATCACAACCTCATCTCGCTACACCCGATGTTAAATTTGATGAAACTTACAGTGTTGCTTTGAATGCGTCTCAGTTAAACGAATCAACTTTTGTTGTCCAAGTTTTCGCGAGACCCATGGAGAAATTTATGTTCAATGCTGAGCTGATTGGTACCACCATCATTGGGCCTTATATGCCTAAAGTGTTGGACGGATGTTTTACGCAATGGGAGAGAATTATTATAAAACCTTTTGAAGAGATTAGTGAAACACAAAATTTATATTTGTAATGTATATTTTGGTTTTATTTTTCAACAAATTGTGATTTGTTTATTGACCGATCGACCATGTTTGTAGATTGCCCTAATATCGTAAAAGTCGGGTGTTTAATTGAACAACTGATTCTCATTTTGGGTGATTTAAGTGATTTGGGTGATTTAAGTGATTTGGGTGATTTAAGTGATTTGGGTGATTTAAGGTAAAATACTCGTAGATCTTTTGAAGAGATTTTAATTCATCGTAGAAATTGTTATGTAGCATATTCCCTGGACTTGCAAAGGTTGTCGTGAAAGAAAAAGAAAGAACGAATTGTTCAGAACAGCTCCTCCTTTATTTATTCACGAGACTTGTGTGACCATGCCTGACCGGATGTTTGTAATTGTTCACGAGACTTGTGTGACCATGCCTGACCGAATGTTTGTAATTGTTCACGAGACTTGTGTGACCATGCCAGACCGAATGTTTGTAATTGTTCACGAGACTTGTGTGACCATGCCAGACCGAATGTTTGTATTTATTCACGAGACTTGTGTGACCATGCCTGACCGGATGTTTGTAATTGTTCACGAGACTTGTGTGACCATGCCAGACCGAATGTTTGTAATTGTTCACGAGACTTGTGTGACCATGCCAGACCGAATGTTTGTAATTGTTCACGAGACTTGTGTGACCATGCCAGACCGAATGTTTGTAATTGTTCACGAGACTTGTGTGACCATGCCAGACCGAATGTTTGTAATTGTTCACGAGACTTGTGTGACCATGCCAGACCGAATGTTTGTAATTGTTCACGAGACTTGTGTGACCATGCCAGACCGAATGTTTGTAATTGTTCACGAGACTTGTGTGACCATGCCTGACCGGATGTTTGTAATTGGACCCAACAGGAAGCAGTTAAAAATTTTCATTACTATTGGTCGAAAATCAAGATCACAAATGCCGCCTGCCGGACCAAAAATCATCCAGCTGTGGGCTGTTGGGAGCAAATCGTCCTTTCTTTTCTTTCAACACGAATTGGGCAAGTCGACATATTCCCTTAATTGAATATAGTTCATTTCAAACTCGCACATTGAATTGGTATTTTCGTAGCTTTGTATATGCCCTGAAAAACTTATAATAATGCCCTAAACCCTAAAGCAATGGCAGTGTCCCAATGGGAAAGATTGTTCGATAGTTTTAAGTCTTGTGCAAGCTTTTTCAGAAATATTTTCCAAGCAAAAACCGAATAATTTCAGAAGGGTATCAGACCAATTTTCGTTAAATATATATCAAGATCTTTGTTTGTCAGTCTTCTCGCTGTAGTTAGTCTACTCATGGTCTTCTCGCTGTAAATTTCTTTGTGGTGGTTCATTCAAATTGGTGATATTACATGGTAGTCTGCGGTGCGACACTTTTCCTCCCCCGTAGAGGTCGCACCGCAGACTAATTACATGGCTGTACATTTCGGCAAAGAGCGAAGTTTTAATTCCCTCACTGAGTTCTGTTTTAAGAAGGAAAAACGAAGATCAAAGATTGTTCTGCTTATTCAGTACTGTTTATAAAAGAACAATCCTTCAAACAATTTTTTCAAAATAGCAAGGAGTTTAGAAGCCACTTAAATGTAGGTTAAAACCACTTTACGGGTACTAGTCATTCGCTGATTTGTTAGATAAATTAGATCAGATTTTTGTTTTTTATGTAGCTCTTCGTAGAATAGATAATAACGCTAAAGATGGCGGCTCCAAAGACTTTGTTGTGTTTTGCTGCAAAGCATGCTGGTAAAAAGCTCCCTGACGACCACCTAACGACGTAAAAGTTTTGGTCTGCAGTTTCGACTAGCTTGCTCGAATTCGAATCGACCTTAACTTCGAATGCAACATCGTTCGAAAGGAATCATTTGCAAAGCAGAAAAGGTAAAGTTTTCATTCGAATTACAAAATTTTCCTATTTGTTTATATTGATTACTTATTCGGAACTTTACCACAGCTAGCTAGTCGAAAAGGCAGACCAAAATTTGTATGTCGTTAGGTGGTCGTCAGGGAGCTTTTTACCAGCATGCTTTTCGCGGCCGCCATCTTTAGCGTTATTGTCTATTGAACTGTTATTGTAAATATTTCCTAGGACGACACGTTTGTTTGTAGAAACGTTATGTATCTTCTGTAAGAATTTTGTTTTGGTTTCTGCGTCTTGGTTCAACTAGAGTAAGAATGGGTTAAAAATACATCAGAATTCGACGGAAAAAAGCGTCGAAATTATTTTTGTCTCACTTAAGAGATTTTATCTGCGCCTGTGAAGATGTCCTAACGCATTTGCATGGAATCAAAAAGTTTTGTTTCCATTTGGAGCTATNAAAGAACAATCCTTCAAACAATTTTTTCAAAATAGCAAGGAGTTTAGAAGCCACTTAAATGTAGGTTAAAACCACTTTACGGGTACTAGTCATTCGCTGATTTGTTAGATAAATTAGATCAGATTTTTGTTTTTTATGTAGCTCTTCGTAGAATAGATAATAACGCTAAAGATGGCGGCTCCAAAGACTTTGTTGTGTTTTGCTGCAAAGCATGCTGGTAAAAAGCTCCCTGACGACCACCTAACGACGTAAAAGTTTTGGTCTGCAGTTTCGACTAGCTTGCTCGAATTCGAATCGACCTTAACTTCGAATGCAACATCGTTCGAAAGGAATCATTTGCAAAGCAGAAAAGGTAAAGTTTTCATTCGAATTACAAAATTTTCCTATTTGTTTATATTGATTACTTATTCGGAACTTTACCACAGCTAGCTAGTCGAAAAGGCAGACCAAAATTTGTATGTCGTTAGGTGGTCGTCAGGGAGCTTTTTACCAGCATGCTTTTCGCGGCCGCCATCTTTAGCGTTATTGTCTATTGAACTGTTATTGTAAATATTTCCTAGGACGACACGTTTGTTTGTAGAAACGTTATGTATCTTCTGTAAGAATTTTGTTTTGGTTTCTGCGTCTTGGTTCAACTAGAGTAAGAATGGGTTAAAAATACATCAGAATTCGACGGAAAAAAGCGTCGAAATTATTTTTGTCTCACTTAAGAGATTTTATCTGCGCCTGTGAAGATGTCCTAACGCATTTGCATGGAATCAAAAAGTTTTGTTTCCATTTGGAAGCTATACTCATTAAAGACCCATTGCTAACCATGATCCTTTGCGCGCCGAATGAAAAGCAAAACAAGCAGAACCTAGGCCAAGAATGACTTTCACATCATACGAAAGTCGGCTTTGGGGCCGAAAAGGATAATGGTTTGCCATGGGTCTTTAAGAATGCTTTGAAAATGAGTTTAGAAAATGCCTTATCCCATTTCTAACGCATTTTCACTCCAATATGAACCATGATTCCATGGAATGGTTTCTCGTGTTGATGTCTCGAATACATGTTAAAAGTTTACAACTCAACCGTCCTTGGACGGGAAAAAGAGATTTTGAACTGTTCTTAATTCGTTGTTTTTCAAATCCAGAGTTGAAATGTTCAATCTAAATTTCCCTGTCCCAGTAAAATGTTATTGCGAAGCATTTTGAAAACGAGAAAGAGGTGGGACTAAATTTGCGTTTGTTGTCGTCCCGTCCTTACGCAACGTGATTGGCCCAATTTCTTTGAGTTGCCAGCCTATCAGATTTGAAGCCTGTGCTTTTCTAGCCTCATGCGCGCAACCTCGACGCTCCTCCGCCAAAGAGCAAGGGTCACTCGGTGGTAGGAGTGTTGAGGCTGCGCACTGGCTGCTCCTTTCCGTGCAAATTCGAGCGTCGTTGATTAGCTGATCCGATGATTGATGCACTGATTAGACGATTACGAAGAAAGTGATTAAGATTACGATTAATCATATGCAATGCTACTGATAGAAATTCTAGAACAAAAGATTGAAAAGAATGTGCCCAACTGGGCAGAAAAGACTTCAAAGAATTCTTTAATTGCTTCATTTGACCATTGCAATGGTGGCATTTAAATAGATATTCAACAGGCGGAAGAAATGTAAACAGCAGTGCTGCTGCTATAACTTCGGATGCAGCTGTGCTTTTGGATATACACGTGGAGTTTTGCTGGAAAGTTAAAGATGGCGTGTGACTGCATTTCTTCAGATCAAAAGGGAAAGATTGTGAGTGCAACTTGAGGTAATAATATTTTCTTCGATTTGTATCCTTGTTTGCAACATTCCTGGACTTGCTACGAGACTCTCAGCCAAGCCCTTTTGCCCGAGAAAGAGAAACTTGTAGCAAGTCCACAACAGTCCGTGTTAAAACAAACACTCATTCGTATATTTGCGTATCATCGTAAACCTTCTCTTTCGTTTATTATCAAAGCTGTAAATGAAAACCAAAAGCAGGTTAAATTTCAACCAATCGAATGATGAATTCGATTTGTTGGATTGACCAATTAGAACGCATCATGTGCTAACTTTTTAGTGTAAAAGTTGTAAAACGCACGATGTTTTCATTTCACTTCTGCTCATTTAAAAATCAGTTTATTTCATTTTTCACGTTCGTAATTTCCAAGATTTCAAGGAGGGGCACATCACGACTTCGTTTCTATTTTTCATCTTTTCTCTTTCGTTCCATTCTATTAACTATGGTTCCATAAACGTTCCCCAAGCACAGAACGTGGTCCTTTATTCTTGAGATCTCAACCCTTAGATCTTTTGTTTGGTTCAGCTTAGAAAAAGCACACGAGAGCTGGCGTGTTTTGATTATGGATACATTAGTACGATCAAGATAAAATAAAGAATTTTATTATAGTTCTTTATTTTATCTTGGTACGATTCCACACGAAATGCATCCTCTGGATTCTCCTGTGAGGAGAAGAGAAAGAAACCCTGAAAATGTCCCCACGAAAATGGTACTCTATTAGACCCCATCAAGCCCCTAGAGGGATTCGATACCTATTCTTATTTTATTCCACTGAAATCTGGAATTGGCAGCAGAAAACCCCTGAATGGGACACTTCATCAGCTGATCGACCCCTTTGAAAAGTACGTACACACCCCTCAGTATGTATATGGACAACCAAGTTAGTTAGTTCTCTGACTGCCTAAGCAGCTACAGAAGTAGTTTTGGCTGTATAGTCATCAAATTTTATTTACATGTCTCTTTTATGTTTCGTGTAGGCTGTGTTTAAAGTAAATCAACCGCCAAAGTCAACTTTCCTATGATATGAAAGTCATTTCTGGCCTAGGTTCTTTTGTCTTACTTTTTATTCGACGCACAAAGGATCATGGTTGACAATGGGCTGTTAAAGCAGCTTTGCTGGGGGGGACTGGATCTATCTAAATATAGCCAAGATCAAATACGGAACTAGTTCGTTATTTTATCTTGATATAGCCTATTGCAATCTATTGCATTGATGTTCTCGATAGATGTAAACAATAAAAACATCAGTGGCACGTGGCCTTATTTTCCTCTGTTCTTATATGTCTGAGTCTCAGTTCCATGGAAAAGCAAAACTGAGAGAAAAGTGAAACGGAATGAAACTAGGGAGAAACGCAAAACTGCTAAGGAGAAGCGAATCGTAGGAGGAAACATAATTCGCAGCTTTGCTTGGTCTAAATTAGTCCAGAATAAAGAGACAAAGCCATATCATCGATTATACCGAGCTATGCTTTGTTTGTACCTACATGGTAATATCATAGTCATGGTAATATGGTACTAATTAATAATATCAGAACCGTGAATAGCCTGGAATAACTAGAATAGTTATGTATTTAGCATCATTGAACTTTTTAAACTTGTTGGACAATGCCATAAGAAAGAGAGAGTTGAAAAGGTGCACAAAATAGGTTTACTGACTTGAAATATTCCTTGATTGAGGTTCAAAAGTATTCCAATAATTTGAATAAGATACATATTCGAATTTACTTCTGGGAACTGAACAAACACGGCTGCAAATTGTTTCTAACCAGCCTGACTTCACTGAAACCTGTTAGAAATTCAAATTTGTTCTCCCCTTTTGGGCTCCCTCCTCGATTCTTAATCACTTTCATTCTGGTTCACTTTATGGTTCCTTCAGAAGCCCAAATCGTTCTACTTTCTTTTCGCCCTTAATTTCAGAGAATTTTTTGAATATATGAAACTATCATTTAGAACAGAAACCATAAGCGTACGGGACGAAAAAATTTGGGGGGGTGGCCCAACACAAAGTCTATTGTTTACGAAAATTTTTGCCCGACTTACGTCAGATTTTTGCCCGAGAAAGGCTGATTTTTGTAAATTTTTCCAACGCTGGGGGGGCTGCCGCCCCCCAGCCCCCCGCCTTGTACGCTTATGACAGAAACGTATGACGAAAATATTGTAATTTCCCTTTTACAAGATCTTCACTTTCTCTTTATTTCAATCTAACACATGTTGAGCTTGAGCTGTGTTCATAAAAACTCTTTTCTTCGTTGTCAAGGTTGCTTTCCAAAGAAGTTATTTATTTCCTGGCCGCTAGACCTTCAATAAAACGAAAGCGGAAACATTTCACCTTTATCTTTTCTCAGGTGGCTCTTGTAAGAGACATAATAAATTTCGCTTATCAGTTTCCACCTTATCCTTCTCGCCATATTGGCAACAAGACAAAGAACAGTATACATTGACGGATCCATTTCTCCTTCAAATGGTAAGATTTTACGTTGCTTTTTGTTTCTAATCGATGAACTTTGATTGTGGAATCTTCAGCAAGTCCTGTATAACTCATCTTATATGTTCTGCATGCTTCATGCCTCACAGAAAAGCCTAAAGTCTTTAGGATGAGGTTCAAGCAGAGGATGGTCTGCTCCGGCTTCGGTAATGAGCGGTGTTGGTGATGGTCTGCTCCGGCGTGGGTAATGAGCGGTGTTGGGCTCTTAGATGTTGGTCTCTTCTAGTAGATAGAAATTACACTTTAAAAAAATAGAGTAATAAATAGTGACAGTTAATTTGTTCACTGTTCAAAAGTCTTGATAGCCCTTTCAGGAAGACCAGGAAGGATTGGCATAAAGAAAGTACGGAGAGCAATCATCTTAGTGTTCATGTTTTCTATTTCGTTAAACTGAAAGTTAGGCCTCAAAACTTCCATTGAGAAATTTACTGGGTGAGAAACGGAGGACATTTCCCTAAGTCAAATGTCGTCACAAGCTCAAAAAGTCAGAAAAATCGCGTTGTACAAGTTGAAGATTGGTTTAGAGTTACTTTGATTCTCGCTCTTATCTTGCAAGATTAGAAATCTTGAATGTTTATTCATAGAGCAAAGCAATGCGGACACCTTTATTTTGAATGAAAATTTTATTCAATACTACCACTTTAATTCGAGACTACCACCTTAATTCGAGACTACTTCCTTAACTGCAAGTGATGCGAGCTACTCGCGGGCTGCGTTAGCTCACTCATCCGGAGCACAGTGATCCGGAGAGGTAGCTCGCTATGCTCACAGCGCTCCTCCAGAGAGGAAGATCACTATACTCCTCACAGTATCAGATAGTAGTATCAAATAAACTTTTCATTCAAAATAAAGGTGTCTGCATTGTTCCATGGTTTATCTTTAGGTTTAGGAACTCCCGACGAGTAGAGGCCTAACGCTAACTTCTTTGGTTTTAGTGCAAAGTAGAATTCGCGCTTGAAGCATTTTGATTGGCGGTGCCCAAATAAGACCTGCGTCTGCCCAACTGCGTCATCAAGGTTACATGACGGAGATCAGTGGATTGGGCTTTTATTTTTAATATGTCAAGTGTTAACAATCGAGAATCCTTTAGAGTTATACAAGAAAGCATAAATAGCGAAATAAATTTATTTGTATTGATTTAATGATTCCTCCCTGCGCCCCTTTGCCCATTATCCCTTCTATCCCTGTGCTCTATAACAACACTGCTGCACTGTGATCCAGACGTGGAATTAATTCCAAAATATGAAAATGGCAGAATAAGATATCTGATGGCTTCGTCGTAAAGAGGAGATGTGGAACTATTTAACAAAACAAACATTTCCTAAATCGGAGTTTTGAATCCAGAGATATGATTTGTCGAAGGGGCAAATCACTCCCAAAAAAAGTGTACGAGATTATTAATCGCAAGAGATTATTTTATGATTATTTTGTGATTATTTTATGATTATTTTATGATTATTTGATTAATTTAGGATTATTGAGATTATTTTAGGATTATTTTGTGATTATTTCATGATTATTTTGTGATAATTTCATGATTATTTGATTATTTTGAGATTATTTTGAGATTATTTGATTATTTTGGGATTATTTTGTGATTATTTTGAAAAGTGTACGAGATTATAATCAGTGATTTGCCCCTCGATATGATTTGTCGAAGTTTGACTAAACTGCAAACTTTTGTTTACATTACTGTTTCCGGTTTAAACAACAGTTTGCAGTTTAGTGAAACTTCGACAAATCATATCTCTGGATTCAAAACTCCGATTTAGGAAATGTTTGTTTTGTTAAATAGTTCCACATCTCCTCTTTACGATGAAGCCATCAGATACCTTGTTCTGCCATTTTCATATTTTGGTATTAATTCCATGATTTCTATAGGCCTGGATAACAGTGTGCTGCAGAAACAACTTGTATATATCTTCCTTCCAATAAGCAATGCTGACGCCGTTCTTACCGTTATGAGGTGGCCCAAAGAACAGAGCGGTAGCCATGCTACAATTACATCAAAAAGAATAAATTGCGAAATATTTTGGTCCTTTATTTATTCAATACTTGTTATTTTTACATATTTTTATTTGCACACTGTAGTTTTGAGGCTTCGAGACTGCTTTCTAAGACCCGTTGTTTTCAACAGATGCGCAGGTTTGTAAACAGTCTTCGGTCTGTTTACAAAGGAACAGGTGGACAATACAAANTTTGTCGAAGGGGCAAATCACTCCCAAAAAAAGTGTACGAGATTATTAATCGCAAGAGATTATTTTATGATTATTTTGTGATTATTTTATGATTATTTTATGATTATTTGATTAATTTAGGATTATTGAGATTATTTTAGGATTATTTTGTGATTATTTCATGATTATTTTGTGATAATTTCATGATTATTTGATTATTTTGAGATTATTTTGAGATTATTTGATTATTTTGGGATTATTTTGTGATTATTTTGAAAAGTGTACGAGATTATAATCAGTGATTTGCCCCTCGATATGATTTGTCGAAGTTTGACTAAACTGCAAACTTTTGTTTACATTACTGTTTCCGGTTTAAACAACAGTTTGCAGTTTAGTGAAACTTCGACAAATCATATCTCTGGATTCAAAACTCCGATTTAGGAAATGTTTGTTTTGTTAAATAGTTCCACATCTCCTCTTTACGATGAAGCCATCAGATACCTTGTTCTGCCATTTTCATATTTTGGTATTAATTCCATGATTTCTATAGGCCTGGATAACAGTGTGCTGCAGAAACAACTTGTATATATCTTCCTTCCAATAAGCAATGCTGACGCCGTTCTTACCGTTATGAGGTGGCCCAAAGAACAGAGCGGTAGCCATGCTACAATTACATCAAAAAGAATAAATTGCGAAATATTTTGGTCCTTTATTTATTCAATACTTGTTATTTTTACATATTTTTATTTGCACACTGTAGTTTTGAGGCTTCGAGACTGCTTTCTAAGACCCGTTGTTTTCAACAGATGCGCAGGTTTGTAAACAGTCTTCGGTCTGTTTACAAAGGAACAGGTGGACAATACAAAATTTTGTTGCTGCTTTCAAAGACGATAACAGATCAAAAGAACAACCGTAAAAGTTAAACATGATTCGAAATAAATTGGATGCTGAGTTAAATTTCATTACAGAAGCGAACACGTTATTCTTTGCTTCTTACGAAAGCCACGCCTGATTGCTGGTTGAATTTTGATAGCTAATCAGTTTAAAAGAATTTAGTTTGAAGTCTTTTCCTTTCGTAGTCTTCTTGTTGCTGAACTCGCTCTGTGAAGATGAGTGGTGGAAAGATGACAAGATCACCGCATCAGATCACACCTAGTCAGACAAGTGGAAGTAAGTTTGTTGTGTTATCATTTGTTACAACTGCTTGTTTTGATAGTAATTGGATCCCTTATCTTTCATTAACACAATTAACACTGGTTCACACTGTTAGAATTGAGATAAAGCTCTGGTCGAACGATCCAACATTTCGCCCAACAATTCATCCAACATTTTATCCAACATCGAAAATGACGATGTTGGGTGACCCAACATGGTGGTCAAACAATCCAACATTTCACCCAACATGATGTTGATTGTTGGGTGAAATTTTGCGTGAAATGCTGGGCGAAATGTTGGATCGCTTAACGCAGTTTCTACGCTCTTTTTAAACGCATTTTTTAATGAATAATCGCTTCCAAATAGAATCAAAACATCTTCAAAGGCGCCAAAAAATCTCAAATTGAGGCCAAATAATTTTGACGCATTTTCCGTCGCATTTCTGATGTATTTCGAACGCATTTCTGATGTATTTCGAACGCATTTCAGTTTGAACCTCAATTTGAGATTTTGTGGGCGCCTGTAAAGATGTCCTAACGCATTTGGATCGAATCAAGAAGTTTCGATTCCGTTTGGAAGCAATAAATCAACAAAAACTGAGTGTAGAAAATGCGATTTTCCAATTCTAACGCATTTTTACTCTGTGAACAAAGCTTTTTAATGAGACTAGATCTCTTATGCTGAATTCCTTCTTGCTCAGCGCTGCTTAAAAATGACCTGCATTTTATAACGCACGAACCTTATTTGGGCATTTGTGAGTCTTATTTAGATAGCGGCGACAATAAAGCTTCCAGGATGAATAGAATTTATGTGGATCGAGACTTCACGAAAGTTGTTCTATTCCAACAAAGCAGAGTAAAGGTTCTGCAAACGTTTGTTGGCCACTTTCTAGAAAATTATGGATCTATGCTCTTCATTTCCTCATCGGTATATAAATATTGTGAGGTGTGCGGAGAGGTTCTTTCTTGCTAGCTGTTGTTCAGCAGTATGCATTCCTTCATTCATTCGTTTGTTAATTCATTTATTCGCTTCTTTATTCATTGATCAGTCATTTATTCTTGTCTTGTCCTGAATTCAAGATAGAATCATTCAAAGTAAATAGGACTAAAAGCTTTTTTACTTTCAATTATCATTTTGAATTAAGAAACGTAATGCTATTTGCTTTGCTTTTTAGTAGTACTCTGCCCACCACTGTCTCTTCATTTAAAACTTAAATGAATTTTTAAATAGAAATTGTTTTGAGGAAAAGGATACTTTTGCAGTGTTGTGAAAACATCGACAACGTATCCGTGTTTATACAAGTTGTGAAAACATCGACACTGGCCTTGACGAGAAGAATTGATAAGCACAGTAACAAAGAGAAATGTTCATTTCAAACAGTTTAGAAAGATTTTTGCTTGTTGTCAGAAGAAAAATGTTCGTGAAGCAATAAACAATATTTAAAAGGGTGGCAAAACGAAACAAAAATTCAAGGAAACTCTTGAATGTTTATCAAGCAATGATTTCGTCGTTTTGCCAGGACTCTGTTTGTTGTAAAAATGAAAGCCTTTCGCAAAACGTGAATCTCTTGGTCAAGGCTGCATGCAAAGCAGATAAAACATTTAGCATGAAAAACAATATAAGAAGTAAGCAGACATCACACATTAAGACTATCGTCTTCACTTCTTTTCAAAAACCACTCTTCGAGAGAGACAGAGTACCAGTTAAGAAACACCTTTGCAATCATTGTTTCAGGAAACACATTTATAATTTTATATATTTGATTTTTGTACATCTAAGTGATAGTTTCAATTGACCAAGGTTGTTTACACTTGCATGCAAGAAATACCAAACGTTTATGGTGTCATAGGAAGAAAATATATCGTGAAAGTTTTCAGCAAATTTCTAAGAGAAGTGAGGTAGAATGCTCTGGCAATATCCGGTGTATTTTAATTTGAAGCGCTAGCACATTTAATCAAGGATTTTAGGCCTGATTTGAAGGATTTTTTTAGATGAAGCAATTTTTGTACAATCTCTTGTACATCGAGAACGATACGACCGATTTTAACAAACTAACTTTTCTTATAGAAGTTGACATTTTAGCTTCACTGGTATTATCAGTTTTTAGGAATCTAATAAATGGTTTGAGAGCTACAGACTTTCAAATGTCTGAAAATTTTGTGACTCACCAGTTACGCGAGAAGAGACTTCAAAAATATAGTAACTTGTTTAAAACGTCGCGGTCTATGAATCGTATATCTAACAGAATTTGCCTAATATCATGGAAAGTAAATTAGGTGGAAAGAAAGTAGTACTTTGAACTTCTAAGAAGCTAACTAAAAGATTCTATTGGTCAGTTTATATTTACTTTGAAGAGAATGTTTTCGTAAGAGCAAGAGATGGTTTCCATCTTTTAAAGCTAAAGCAAGTTGATCTTTATTACATTTGATTGGTGAGCTGAAAATTGAAAGTTCTTTTGCTTGTTCAGAACTAGATGATAACTTAGAAGACCGGAACTATACAAATCGTTTCTTCAGACATTTTCAACTCATGAAACATAGATTTATCAAAAAACTTTCTCGATCAACAATGTGTTCGAAACAAGCAAATCATCAATAATAAGACCCATGCTGAGAATTTTGTAAACAATTTGATCTTAAAGTATGCAAGTCCAGTTTTAATAGGAATTGATTAATGAACGGAACACATGGCTTGCTAAGCACCCATTTCGATAGCAGCCATCTTGAAATTAATCTTCAACTTACCTAGTGTTTGTTTTGAATCAAATGTAAATTATTGGAAATAGCGATGAATCAAATCTCAGTATAGGTTTTAAAATTGTACCTAGGGTTTTACTTGACTATGAATAATTCATTTTGCACACATGGCAATGTTGAGAAGTTCTAGATTCATAGCCTGGTTGTTGCTTTAAAAATAGTTATCCTGAATTTTGAGATTATCAACTCCACGAATAGCATTTCAATAACAATATCAATTTCATTTTCTTTGTTCCTTCATTGAATATTAAATAAGTCGATAGACACACTTACCATGGCATTAGCCGTTGGCAAAGTCCGATCTCAACGAATTTAACACAGGTTTTACCAGTTCTTAGTTTTTCACATCAATCCATCTACCTTCAACTGGCGTATGCTAGCGCCCACATGAATCTGTCACAATTGGGTTGTGCCATGTTGGGTTGTGCCATGGTACACAGAGTGCTTAAATGTTAATTTTCTAAGATAGTGGCACAGTATATTGTATTTTGTTAATTGTTGTTATTTTTAGTTTTAACAGTGATATAAAAAATAAGACACACTTGCAGTGGTTGTACACAGCTGGGGGCAGCTGCCCCGGTTGAAGATCTTGCAAAAGCAATGAAATGGGGGGAAATTAGAGTAACTTTCACCAATGTTTATGAAATTTCTCCTTTTTGCCCCTTCCCTCCTCCCCTGATGATTTAGAACTGTGTATGGTTATGATTATGATTATTTACGATGCAACAGTTGTCATTCCTGTTTTATATTGTTCGATATTTGACGTTTCATACTATGATCATTGTCTAACGAAAACGCTCTTAATTTGGTTCATTCATTTTTGGAGTGTTCATCTTTTAGATACTGGCTTACTGATAGCAGGAAGCATTTCATTGGGCATCCTCCTCATTATTTTGGCATGTGCGGTATGGTGGTTTCTTTCTAAGAGAAACAAATTAAAAGAAAAGAAAAAGAGCACTCGTTTGAAAGGAAGCCGAAGAAAAGTCGTATCAAAGACACCGCCTGAAATCAAGGTCAACACGATCGAATTCACTGTTCCGACCAAGAAATTTAATCAGCAACCATGGGAAAACGGGTCCGGATTGGAAAAAGACGAGCAACTATCACCTTTGATTCCACTTCGATCAAAAGGATCATCAACCTTTAGTCGATCGAGTGATTCACTTGATTCTGATGATAGATCTGAAAGTGGAATTCCGACCGCATATGGACTTTTAAGACCGGATCTCTACGCATCCGATTATGAATCTGACCATGATGAATTTCCTGCAAATCATATTGGACGAATCTGGTTCCGACTCGAATACGATTGCGAGGCTGAAAATTTATACGTGACTGTTTTAAAAATTGAAAACCTCCCTGCGAGGCAGCAACGCGGAACCTCACTTTCAATGGCCGGAAGTAGTTCATGTGACTCATTTGTCCGGATTTATCTTCTACCGGACGAAAAGAGGTACTTGCAAACGAAAGTCAAGAAACGAACACGCAATCCGAAATTTCTTCAAAAATTTGCATTTTCAATGTCATATAGCATTCTGCGTGAGAGGACGTTGAGATTTTCCGTTTTTGATGTGGATCGATTTTCAAGACAAACTATAATAGGCCATGCGTTGTTTACGCTGGAGAGTTTAGATATCACCTTGGCAACAGAAGATTGGATTGATCTCAGAAAAGTTGCTTTGGTACGTTCTATTTTGCTTTCAGTTGTTGATATTATTTTATTTTCTTGTAGGTTTGAGAAATTCAGCCAATGTCTTTCACACTTTTCGACATGAGAGCAAAAAGGAGTTTTTTCAGATATTTTTTAATTTCATCAGAGATGGTACTTGCTGCTGATAACAAGGGCAGATTTTGTAACGGTAGCATCCATCGTGTTTGACTGATATGACCGAACAAAGCCATTGATTGAGGAGATTAGTTAGGCCCTTTTTCAAACATTTGCAACCAAGGGTTTGACTGATATGACCGAACAAAGCCAATGATTGAGGAAATTAGTTAGGCCCTTTTTCAAACATTTGCAACCAAGGATTTTTCGTAAAGTCCAATTTTCAGGCTCATAAAAACACGAGAAAAATGGAGAAAAAAAATTTGGTCTTTCGGCTAACAAGCAGAGGTTTGATTCATTCGAATCTATCCAGTACCCTAGGTACTACGAATGTTTAAACTCCTGATCCTTTTCTTGGTGCACCCGGTATATAAACTACTTCGTCAGTTCAATAAATTAATCTCTTTTTGTATTTATATTTAGCCATCTACAGACAATAATGGTGAAATTCTGGTTTCGTTGACATTTCTTTCATCTGTAAATCGAATGGCAGTGACCATCATCAAAGCGACTGGACTGCAGCATCCTGACTTTCCTACCCTCAGTAAGTTATATTCAATTTTTGCTGCGGAGCAGTATCATATTGTTACATTGTCGAGATTTTTATGTGAGAGCTTGTTTGGTCAATAAGCAGCAACATAGGCAAAATAGCTAATGTTTTACAAACCAGCTTTTCCTTGTTTAGCCAGAGCTGTCCTGTTTGCTTTCCTTTGGTAAAATTAGAGGCCATTTGTAACGGAAAATTTTATGCATGAAAATCACTAGTCAACACAGACCGTAGTGGCATTTGGCTTGAATGCACATTTTGAACGGATGAAAATGTTGGCACAGTTGTGGTCCGGATTTAACACAAAGCAAATACTTGTATGTGGAACAAACTTCATTGCTTTTCTTGTTTGAAACAATAGCGGGAGTCACATATTAAATATTAAATTGGTTTGCTCATATGATAACATTAATTTGCATCATTTCGATTCCAGTCTATTCACACCACTTTTAAATTGTTTGAAAATCTCGTTTTAGGTCCATACGTAAAAGTGAGTCATTCAATAATGGGAAAAGTATCCAAGACCAAAAAGACACACGTTCATCGAGAAAATTCGGAACCTGAGTTTGACTTTTGTTGTGATTTTAAAATCAACCCTGATATTTTGGAACAAACATGTCTGACAATCGAAGTTATGCAATCTACGTCACCCATGCTAAAACATGACAAATCCATTGGTCGTATTGATATTGGAGGATCTCTAGTGTCACGTGGAAAGGAGCTTGATCATTGGTCCGATGCAGTGTCACGTGCTAATTCACCTATCAAAGAATGGCATTATCTCAAATAGAGGTCTCACCCAAATTTCGAGGCTCAATGGGCAGGCAGGACTCATCAAACGTAAGAGCATTGCAGTCTTTCCCAACATTTGTTGGCACTTTTTTCACATCGTAAAAATGTACTAGAAACTCTATTACTCAAGACATTAAAAAGACTGTAATAAAGGCCATCTCCCCCCACTCCCCCCCCCCCATACTTGGATGAAAAGAAAACATGACATCTTGTGTTGAAATAACGTAGGCAGATCGTTTTCTATGGCCATAAAAAACTGAGCTCTTCCATTAAATTTTCCCACACAGCTACGTATACAAATCGGCCAGAGAATCGACTACCTTTAAAGGTCAATTGCTTACCATGATCCTTTGTGCGGCGAATGAAAGCAAAACAACTGAACCTAGGCCAGAAACAACTTTCATATTATACGAAAATTAACTCTGGGACCGCAAAGGATCACGGTTAGCTACGGGTCTTTAGTGTCATTTAGACTGGATTTTGCCACAGAATCGTTGTGAAGGTGCCTTTGTGTGATAGAGATTAAAGGATGGCTGGAGCTGTAGTTGGCTTTCAGTCTCAAACTTAATAAAATTTGACAGGGCAGTAATGATCTATAAATAATGAATGGCCTCTGCCCGGACAACTTAAGTGGGAGACTTATCACCAGATCTCAAATATCTAACTATCCAACAAGAAATCAGTTAGATCTAGACATCCCAAGCCAGAATTCTCCAAAAGAAATTTTTTCTATTCTAGTGCAAAAACGTGGAACGAAATCCCATTGCAAAGTAGAACGAGTCCCATGGTTACCACTTTCAAAAGGAAGCTGAAGGAATACCTACAAAATTAGCATCTTTCCCAAAGCACGATCCCTAGGAAGACCAGCAAATCTTTAAGGTTTTAATTTGTACATATATATCTATTTAAGCCTATGATAGAAATAGCCAAGCAAAGACAATGCTTTGACAGGCATCGAACCATATTTGGGTAACTGATCTATGTAAACAGGAAGTACTGATATCTGATTGGCTAGAATTCAAGCGCAAGAGGCTTCAGCCACTCTTTTATGCTAGATTCCCTTTGAGCAAAAGTATTCATCCTGAGAAATCTTAGCTGATTTAATTTATTTAGGAGTTTGAATGTTATTGAAAATATAAATCATTAATTTCACTTAGAATTTTGTTTGTTCCCTAGTTTCCTCTCAACCAATGCATTAACATCGAACTAGAATTTTTGATCATACGATGTTTACTGTATCCTTTTATGGGAGAAAAAAAACTCATTTTGGATGAGATAAGTCAATATTTTTTAATACTGGTTGCTTTTGAAAGTGCTCATTTTTCACCAAAGAGAAATTCTTTGGCCCAAAAATTAAGGTTATAGCTTTGCTGTATTTTGAAAATCCTTATTTCTGGTCAAAAAGTAAGGCTATAGGCTTTGGTTTTTCGCTAAAGTTAGCCTATTTTGAAAATCCTTATTTTTGGGCAAAAGGTAAGGCTATAGGCGTTGCTTTTTCGGTAAAATAGGCCGATTTTGAAACCACCTATTTTTGGGCAAAAAGTAAGGCTATAGGCTTTGCTTTTTCGGTAAAATAGGCCGATTTTGAAACTACCTATTTTTAGGCAAAAAGTAAGGCTATAGGCTTTGCTTTTTCGGTAAAATAGGCCGATTTTGAACCTACCTATTTTTGGGCAAAAAGTAAGGCCGATTTTGAAAATTCTTCATAATGTAGACCTTCATAAACAATGGTTTCTTGAAGACTGTACTCTTTTTCCTGTGTTGATTTAGAAGTTAGGATGATTTTAATTTTCTTCAAAGATTTGCATGAATCCTTTGCAGAAAGGAAAAACTCTGGAATTTATGAAAATGAATAAGATATAATCAATCCGCACAGTAGAACGATAGCAGAGTACTTTAAGTTACTTGAAAGCCATTCAATGCAAAGAAACATGCACTAACCATTTACACGACCTTCTAAAGATTAGGTTCTTATTCTGAAAAAGCTCTGTTTCCTTGTTTACCAGAAGTGAGCTCAACTTGAAGCTTCAAAGCTTAGAGAAGAAAATATATTTAAACATCGGTTGGATATTCGATGAGAATTGTATGGTTATCGCATGATCCTGCTGCTTAATTATCCATGAAAAGCTAAACTTGTTGATGAAATAAAATATGAATTATTGATCCTGTATTTATTCAAATAAGTACGCCATTCGATCAATTAACTATTGCATTAGGGAGCGGTGCTTTCAACAGCACACCAGTGGTATTAAATAAGGTAATACACGAGGTATTATATTATTAATGAATTCCTTGGTTGACTTACGTTACCAAGCAAAGATAGAATATTATCCAAATGAAACAGAGAAGGACAGAAGGATGTTGGTGTGATTGCAATCAGATTGGATGAACATTTCCATTAGAGTTTCCAAGGTAATTTTATTGATGTTCATATACTTAATTTGTTCGATCAATGTTCATTAATTAACAGCTAGCCTCTTTCAGTTTTTTAGGGCACAAAACAATTGCACTTTTCATAACCTGGAGCTAGCTGTTATTCAATGGATAACCAATAAGTTACGGATTAAAAAGTAGGTTTATACCAGCGAGTCACAAAATATATAGACGTTTCAAAGTCTGTAGCTCTCACAACATTTTCCAGATCGCTATAAACGGTGTAGCCAACTTGTCAACTTAGCTACGAAAATTTAGTTTGTGAAAATCGGTCTTATCGTTCACTTATTACAAGCAGTTTTATAAAAATGCTTCATCCCAAAATCCTTCAAAACAGGCCTAAGATTCTTGATCAAATTTGCTAGCAATCCAGCCTCATGATAATAGAAAACAGACGAAAAATGACAGTCCCAAGAGTATCCCATTATGCAGCAGCCTTTTTATATACCTTTAGACGTTTGAGCGACAAGAAGCACAGATAGAACTTGATTATGATAGCTGTGGGGCTAAATTGCTAGCAAATTTGCTCAAGAATTTTAGACCTGTTTTTTGGTACAGAAAGCATTTTTATAAAATCGTTTGTAATTTGAGAACGATAAGACCGATTTTCACAAACTAAATTTTCTTAAATAAGTTGATATATTAGCTACACAGGTATTATCAGTTTATAAGGATCTGAAAAATGGTTTGAGGGCTAAAGGCTTTCAAACATCTATACATTTTTTTGACTTACCCGGCATGGTTGGTTTGGTCGCTCAATTTCACTACTTTTGTTCTTTTTGGAGAAAACCATTCAGTTTGGGGGATATGAAGAAAGGGGGCTAAAATTACAAGATATTGCTTAACAAGGAGGTCTATATGGCTGGTTTGGTCTCTCGTCTTGCACTAACTACCACTACTTTCCGAAATAAATGAATGAGACAAATACTACAGATGTCTTCGAGCCTTTCCAACCTATGCCATCACTATTCAAGTACAGGCTCATGCACATTTTATACCCTCTTTTATCACAGATGGGAAGAGAGCAAGGAACCGGGGGGAGGGTGGAGGGCACCTTTTCTCAAAGAGAGAATTTCTTCCTACGTGCGTGAAGAAGTGTGAATGTAGAAGTTTCTTCTCACTTTGTTGTGCCAACTTTGTCATTTTTTCAAAACATTTGTGTTACAAAAAAACATGAATCTTCCAAAACAAACTCATCAACATTGTTGCTATAGCAACTCCTGCCATTTTACTTTAATTTACCTGAGTTCGTGCTTGGTCTCAGGCAATCCTGAAAATGTGGCGGGTACATCATTGGTCCTCAAGCTGACATCTATCAATCAAAAACAGGTAACGAAGAAAACCGTCCTCGCTAAGTAAACAACCCCCGCTGGAAAGATCAATGCATTACCAACTTCGGTGGCGCTCTAGGCAGCTATCACAGCGTACATCTGGGCGTTCTCTCAATGATTGAGTGATTTTTGGAAAGGAGGCGGTGATTTAACAATGATCAAACTTGAATGCATTAATAAAACAGATTCAAGTAATTTTCTCTGATCAACATTTAACGAAGAAGCAGTTTTCTCTACCGAATATCTAATGAGCTTTGACAACCACTATCCCCTGTATCCGATATAACAAGCTTTTACAATTGGTAGGAAGCGCGACAACCCTTTCTTTTCTGTGGGAGATCAATGACTTTCAAAGAAAGCCACAGAGAGAGAGAGAGAGAGAGAGAGAGAGATGATGATGCAATGTTTGCTCTTGAGGACAACTGTCCACAAACCCATCCATGCACAGAAACAAAATCTCTTATCAATCTCAATTCTACTCAAATATGAAGCTCCTCTGCATGCAAGAGTCGTCGCAGGACGCATTCCCGCCATAGACCAGGATAACAATGGCCGTAACACCTCTATCATCTGGATTGATCACCGAAGCCAATAAGTGTGTGCATAAAAAATGAAGATGCTAAATATCTAAGCATTTTGACGAGCTTCCAAAACTAAACAATTGTCTTTCTTGAAATTTCATCGACTATTCATTTTACAAAGTAACAATTGAATGTTTCATGGTTCGTAGAAAGTTTGAGTGAGTTATCAGTTCATCAAATGAATGAATTTATGGTGGCTTTATAGAAATTGAAATTAAATAAACGTCTAGTTTCTACATCTTGACATGGAAAGAAGAAGGCAGCTTTCCATGCAAGATAACTGATTTTATGGTCAGGTATTTCAAAGTTCAGAAAAAAGGTTTCAAAAATTAATAAAAAGTTTCTAGTTGAACAAAAATATAACGAACTTAATTTCTCTTTTCGAAGCATGAAAGAAAGACTCATACGGCTTCCAGCTATAATCCCTCGAGACTCAGATTCCTACAAAAGCCAGTCAGAAGAAGACGTCTTCTTAGATAAATCATACAAAATGGAGAATGGCCTAGATACATGTTTAGAAGTAAACAAAGCAGTCCAACTACCAGCCATCGACCATCCCCAGCACACAATATATCTTCAGACGATGAACAACAGAAGAGAGAAAACACAGCATGGGAAACGTAAACAAAAGAATGACAAGGATATGGGTAAGGCAAGAAAATATGGCGGTATGAGGGGGAGACAGCAGTGCCACTGTATATGTCAAATGGAGGCAAAAACAAGATGGTGGTCAAAGAAACTCCTTCACAACCACTTACCAAAGAAAGCTGAGAAAACTAAACCAGACGAAGCGCAACGCATAAACAATAATGGTGGCAAGAAAAGAGTGCGATTTCTTCCTGCGATTGTCAAAAAAGAAAACGAGCTATCAAAACACGAGAAAAAACCGAATCAAGTTGATTTTGAGAAAGTGAGCGAAATGGGGAAACGAGTAGAGGAGATTGGACGACTGGATATAAATGAAGGCAGCAAAAAAGAAGAACGGAGGATGAGCCCTGAGGAACTAAAAAGCAATGGAAAACATGAAACTACGAAGGTACTGTCAGTAGTCGTCCCCTGCTAGATATCAAAATGTTAAACCAACAGTAGGGGAAAGGATGACATACATGAAACTAGGAAGGTACTGTCAGTAGTCGTCCCCTGCTAATATCAAAATGTTAAACCAACAGTAGGGGAAAGGATGACATACAATACACTACACTACTTAGACGAACGGCCGCCATTATGGACATTTTTTCTAATTTCATCGAACAAAATATTCGACTCCAGATTCGGATTCAGCACTCACAATATAGTTTAGCTGCAACGTTTCATGTTCCTAGTCCTTGTTATATTGATTTACAAAGATATAGTTGATTTTGTATAGAATTTACTGCAGAAATAGTTTGGAGGTAAACTTTACCCCCAGACGATTTCCGTGGTCAAGCCCCTTATAAAATCGAGATCTTTACATCATCGTAAAATCAAGATAAAAAGGACTAGAAACATGAAATATTGCAGCTTGACAAAATTTCGCGTGCTGATTCCGACTCTAGAGTCGAATGTCTTGTACGATGCAATTTGGAAAGATTTTCATAATGGCGGCCGGTCATCGCAGTGGTATATTTGATATTACAGATAGTTGTTGTTGTTGTATAATGTAAAAATATTAAATAATGAAGAATCATGAGTTCCAAACCAACACTATATAAAATATAAAAAAGAGTCAAAAATATAGTTAGTCGAACGTGTCGAGTGGTGATGTTCGTCAATCTATGATGAGAGTTTTATGAAGAAGATCATCACTCGAAACGTTAAACGAAGTCTATTAAATAACGAAGGCTGTAGATGATTTGCCAGTCCTTACGCACACATGTATGATATGAATTTTGAGACAGACTTGATTAGTTGATAATGCTGAATTAGTGCTTTGTTAATTCTTGATTTAAAAATATATGACTTTATCACAAAACTTAGCCTTAATCAAAATGGGGAGCTGAAAAACTGAGGGAATATTGGATTAAAGGGGCCTTTGCAACCGGCATGCTTTGTGAATACATCCTTTTGTGGTTTCTTTGTTGATTTTAATGGTCCACTAAAATGGCCGACAACAAAGAGATGGCACGTGCAAGGTATGCTGGTTGCAAAGGCCACTTTAAAAGACTGGCTGAAAGGATTGCTTCTTGACAAATGTTAACTGTCACTTGGTGATAATTAATTGAAAATGGGCGAATTAAAGAATTACGGCTGGCATTTGCTGCAGATCCTTTGAAATAAAGAGCATCCTAATCATTAGAGCCAAAGATTTGCATCGGCTAGTAAAGTGCTGTATACTGTTTCCCTGTGCTCTTTGACTTGAATGATACCGCTTCGGTCAACAGAGACTCCTGATATTACTCTGAAAAACTTGACCCTATTGAGGCTCTCACCACAAGAACTTGTGGTGGCCATCAGCTCGCAAGATTCGACGAATTCCAGTGTGATTCAAGCTTCAATCGACAGTGTGAACTATGCGAAGTTTTCGTCATTAACTGTGTGCCAAATCGGGTTTTGCTGCATTTCGTTTCTGCGAGGTGACAGCTGAGAATGGGCCTAGACAGGGCATCTTTTTCACTGTTTCATTATGAGTCCCTTTTGAGCAAGGTTTACCACAGGGATACAAGGGACTTAGGTAATCAGTCTAAGGAAATATTATGCAGAAACAAGTAATGAATGTAAAGTTTTGAAAGACTAATATTCATTTGATGACTAATATCTTGAAACGATACTAAAATAAAGTCTTCAAACGACGCTATTTGATTATCAAATTTTCCTTCAAATATTCAAATATTCCTTGTAATATAATAACAGTTCGTTAATGATTAGGCATAAAGGCTCAAGTCTAAAGTGCTTCTAAGCTATAAATTTTACCAAAATAAATTCATCCTTGCACACTCCGCTAGTTAAAAATTTCTTTCGCGGGGTGAAATGCAATTTACGTTAAACCCATAAAGGATATCGTCAATCTAGGGGGGGGGAGGGGGCATTCCATCCTCGAATGCAACGGAGTGCGCTTCTTAAAAGTTTCTTCCTGTCCGAAAGCAAACATATTTGAAATGGTGCGCCCCAATTCGCACATGCAAAATAATATAACCAAAAGGTATAAGAAATTCAAGTATTTTCTTAGCAGCAGAAAGTATTTTGCCAAATAAGACTCAGTAAGAGGGGAGAAAAAGGAGTAAATGCATCTATAAGAGGCACATCCGTTTTCAAGAGAATGGGAGTGTTCAACTTGGGGGGAAGGGGGAGTGGCAACATAATAATAACTCGTCAAAACCAATTGGGCATCCTCATCGCTATAGCACAAACATCTTGATTATTTTATCTTCTTGCTTCGATTTTTCTCTGAGCATAGGCCCTGCCGAGAATCGACCCAGCGACATTCAGACCTGCGTTCTCCATTACATAGATCCGGGTCGAATATTCGATTCATTCTTAATGATAAAAAATCGATAAAGATTGGTTGATAATTAAATTTCTTAAACGATCTGCGGATCTGCGGATCGTAGACTAGTTAACTTATAAAACAGTATTCAACAGTCAGATGTATTAAAGGCTTTTGTTCAACCAGCAGCCTTTGCGTGTAGATTTCTATTGAGGCAGCCGTTTTCGTAGACCACAAAAATGTTCATTTTCATAAAACAGAGCACGCAAGGGACCACGGTTGGATAAGAGCCTTGAAATAGTAAAACAAGGAACTCCTAATTTACTGCATGCATCGGCTTTTAAAACCCTGGTTCTTACTATCTCCCCATATCCAAGGGTAAATATTCAACACAGGTATCCGCTTTTTTGCAGTAAGGTTCCCTTGTTTCATTCCTATTCCCTACCTCCAAATCAAGACTCTAGAAAGACAGCAAACTTCATTATCTATCCCCAATGGAATATTGCAGTACTTTAAAGAATATTTATCCCTGCCCCTATCACAATACCTCTTATGGGCTGTAACCACACGAGGAAGATATTATAATTGAAATCTGTCTCTGTAAGTCTCTACAATAAGTAACTATGAATAGTCACTTAGTTTGTTAAAAAGTGTACTTACTAAGTCTGGACAAACACAGCTACTTACAGCTAAATCGTTGTAATACCAACCATAGCATTGTACTGCTAAGATTAAGCTAATGCCAGATAGCACCAGAATTCCTCTACGAATCTTTAATTTCCCAAAAACATATTTACTTACACGTTTGCAGAATCCACGATTTACTTCCTCCCTTTCTTTTCTTGGCAAATCAATGCAACTCAATGTCGGCTTCCATTCTACAGCACATCGTTTCTTGATTAAATCAGCCTCTCTTTCTAAAGCCTCGATTTCATCTTCAGAGCAAAATTCCACGCGCCTGTTGATCACCTCTATATGCTCTATTTTGTTGTAATAAGGCCTTCCAATTTCATGCGCCTCTTTGTACAATTTCTTCGCGTCTTCTTGCTTCCCGTCAGTTGCGTGTGTTTCAGCATGTCTGAAGTAGATAACCAAAATTAGAATCCATTCTATCTGCGATAAGGATGTTCTTTTCGAGGGGCAGCTAAGAAATGTCACCTTAGACTTATTACATCGTCGTAGTTTCGCTTTTCACCTGAACTGATTTGCTGCTACAAGTACGACTCATGATCTAACCGTAAGTTAAGAGAACCACACCATTTTGATATGGCCTAAACTATCAGGTCGAAAACACCGATGCTCCAAAGTTCGGGGATCCGGGACTGACCATAGAAAATTTGTTGGTATTACTTCGACTTCGAAGAATGTTTCTTTGATTAAATGCTTTCGTTACAAAACATGATTTACAAATAGAGAGTGGAACGAGGGTCACAAGTATTAAAGTGTCAAAAGAGACCAACCCGTTATGAATCATGCAGTGTTAAAATGTTGACCACTAACGGCATGACTCAATGATTTAGCAAGCAGATGATACACAGATCATTTATACCGGGTGCGCTAGAAAAAAGTATCCATTTTCAACAGGCCCCGACAAATCGTACACCCGGCCAATTTTGATGATCGATGATTCAATAATCAGTCAAAATCCCAAATAATACTGTTTCCAGAATAAGACTTTTAAAAAAATGGTGTAAAATGCAGGAAATAGGCGGCCAAAACATAAGAAAAGATTGCTGATTATCATTTGGGATTTTGACTAAAGATTAGATGATCAATCTTTAAAATTGGTGTTTTGTACGATTTATCATTGCATGTCCAAAGTGGATATTGTTTTGGCACACCCGATAGTTTGGTTTGCATTAAAATGTTATTCATGTTGCTGACAGATGACTGAAAGCTACTTACCCTCGAATAAATCGTGCAGTGTCGAGATGATGACCGTTAACGGCATGACTCAATGATTTTGCGAGCAGCGAATATTTTGACGACTGTTTAGGATCTTGATTCATTCGATATATTTCTGCGATGAAATTCATGGTTGATGCAGTGAACGGATGTTTACCAAGCGTCCTGTTGTATATCTTCAGCGCTTCCAATCCGTAGCGAATTGCTTGTTCATAGTTGCCGCTATGCTTGTAAATATCTAAAAGTAGAAACAAGTAATTAATGTTAAAGATCTGCAATAAAAGCTCATTACAATCAACGTGATACAAAGGGAAACCTCTTTCATCCCTGTCCCTCATTTGCCAAGTTCCTCCTCCCTCCTCCCCCTCCCCACATATTTAATATGTTTTGAACAACTTGAAAAGGCAATTGTAAAATTAAAAAATAGCTTTCTCAGTGGCGGATTTAGGGGGCAAATGGGGGCAACTGCCCCCCTTCAGGATGAAATCTCGCTTGGCTCCCCCGTTTTGGCAAAGAGTGCGCCCCTCGTAGTAACACTAATATACTTTTTTAAATTGTTTCCATCTGACCTTGGCGAGAAAACATACAATTCAGGTGTTATTTAGTGGAAAAGCAAAGGATTTTCCTAGCCATGGGTCAAAAATTTTCACGCGCCTTTGGCGCGCTTCCCTTCGGTTCTACCTTCGGCGCCCCCTCTGTAGGTTAACCTACTTCAATTTCGGGCTGGATACGCCACTGAACTTTCTGGTCTTTTTCATTGCTTTAAATCTAAGAAGGGGGTCCTGAAAGGCAGTCCTTAATCCCATTTCCCAGTCATATTTTGGAGAGAATCCCAGTCATTTGTTTGTTGATACACAGTTTGTGATCGAATCTAATTAATTTGCCATTGATATTCTCAGTCCCACTTTATTAAATCCCAGTCCCAGCAAAAAATCCCATTTCCAGAGTGTCATTTTTGGCAAATCCCAGATCCCATTTTACCCCTTCAGAGCACTCTTCAAAGGACAGCTTATATTCATTGAAGGAATACGCCTAACAAAGATAAAACAAGATAAATGAATTAGCTTTCAACTTACTTGCCAAATCAGTCAAATACGCAGCAATCATTGCTTCGCTCCCTCTTTCTTTCTTAATCTCTCGCTGTCTGATTCCCAAGGCTTTATTGAGAATACTTAATCCTTTAACAAACTGATCTTTATGGTTGGCAGCAATAAGATGACCTAATTTTGAATAACAATGAGCCAGGACTTCTTTGATCCGCAAACCAAGAGAACATTTCCTGAGGTCATTATTCAGAATTTTCTCTTCGGCTTTTTCAAGCATAAGAATATTATTATCTGCATCCTCTGATTGACAACCATGATGATAAATTGATAAAAAAGCAATTGACACCATTGTGCATGCATGGCGAACTGCATCATTCTTTTCTCTAGTGCAGCCCATTGCTACCTTGAACAGCTCCAAAACTGTTGATGCATGCATTGTTTTGCCAAGAAAAGAAACACTGTCATTTGCACAATCCACTGCTTTCATCCATGATTTCTCCTTCATACCCTGCTTTAATGCACACTCAAAGCAACATGAATATCTCTTGTAAAGAAGAAGGATTTTTCTTGCTTCAGGACAACTACAATCTTCCAGTTCAGGATTATTATTGAAACAACAGCAGGACTCTTCTTGTTCTTTGATCATTTCATCATAAAACGGATTTGCCAGGGGATTCTGGAAGCCCATAAATTTGGCATTCATTGTGTAGAGCAAATCAGTGAATAACTTGAACAGAATTTTGTTAGCCCTAACTGATGCTGACTTGAGTTTTTGAGGCCCATCATTAACTATCTGTCTGACATATTCTTGGATTAAAGTAGGCATCATATAAATATCTCTTGGATGAAATGAGCCAGAATCCAATTTGACCAAGAGCTGTTGAGACACCATCAAAGAAAGATCATCATTTGTGCTCTCCATCTCATTATCCTCCAAAATTTTTGAAGCTAGCAGGCTTGAGAATTCTCCTTTGATGGCAGACAACTGCGAAATTGACTTTTTCAAATCAGTTGAATAGCCTTTAAACTGCTCTTGAAAAGCGTGATCCACTTTAAAACTATGAAAGCACATGGCTTTGCTCTTCTTTCTAGGGCTAGTAATATCTATGCTAGACTCTGCAAAATGCTCCAGTAGAANTATCCTCCAAAATTTTTGAAGCTAGCAGGCTTGAGAATTCTCCTTTGATGGCAGACAACTGCGAAATTGACTTTTTCAAATCAGTTGAATAGCCTTTAAACTGCTCTTGAAAAGCGTGATCCACTTTAAAACTATGAAAGCACATGGCTTTGCTCTTCTTTCTAGGGCTAGTAATATCTATGCTAGACTCTGCAAAATGCTCCAGTAGAAGGGGTGAGCCACGACAAAGTTCAATCGTGCTCTGAACTGTCTCTTCATCCCAATTCACTTCTAACTTTTGTAACATTTTCAATGAATCTGTTGTGTCCATGTATGGCACAAACAGTCGCTTTGCAAAATTTTGACTTTTGAATGTGCAGCTTTGGCAAACAAACCTTGCACTTACCACCATTTTGCATGACTGGCTTGAAAGCATTTCTGCTGTGAATTTTTTCAGCTCATTACAAAATGTTGGTGTGTGAGGTGCTTTTGAGACATCAATAATAAGGACGATCTTAGTTTTCATTCTCCGCAGTACTTGCAAGACACATGACTGGGTTGATTGTCCTGGAGCTGGTTCTTTCTTGAGAACATGAGCAATATTCTCCATCAGATCACTGAAATGACTACCCTCCGCTGCCTCTATTGGGTGAATAATGGTTACTGCACCACATTGTGCTTTGGCCTTGAAGCAGCAATCCTTAATTAGCTCAGTTTTTCCCACCCCAACAGCTCCAACCACAGTATAAAGTTTTATGGGGCATTTTTCATCAGATAGTCTCAACAGCTTATTACTTAAATCTTTCCTTTCCACATAATGCTTTACAGGAGGTTTCAACTTTATAACATTGGCCTCAGGACCTACAAAAAATGTTCTGTATATCAAATCAATGCAATGAATATCAATAAAATGTACATGCCGAAAATCGTACAACTGATTTTTAACCCTTTTAAATATTACACAGTGAAGGCTGTTAAACAACAACGGCGTGTTAATATACTAAAATGTTCACAACATTTCACTTTTATGGCTCAAACGTTAATCCAGACAATTGAAATAAAAAAAATATTCTCCAATAATATTCATTGTTTTTCTATTGTCTTCATTATTCTATGAATAGGGACATCTTTTTGGCTAGCCATAAACAAATTGGTTGATTTGTCAAATCATTTCAACTTCTTTTCATTTTCTTCTATTTCATTTTAAATCTTTATACACAGTGGCCAGCCAAGAATGGCTGCTTTTCAGGCGGCTGGGGCAAAACTTAATTATAGTGTTGATTACAAAAAATAACTACTTACAATGCTAATTAGAATAAAATGATAAATTAAAATGAGCTATTTACAGCGTAGTCAACATTCAAAAGTAGGCGGACTAGCTTGACCTGATGTTCTAAGTTATTCCAGACCGTTACTCCACAGAACAAAAATGAGTTTTGGCCATTGCTCATTATCATTTGGGGAAAAGCAAGTAAGTCTCAGAATTTCTTAACTTGACAATCTCCTGAGTCGAGTTTCTCGTGAATAGAGTTGAGAGGTACGTGGGCGCAAGACCATATATTGATTTGTAAATCATGGTAACGTCTCATGTTTGGCCACTATAAAGGTAATACTTACAGGCTGCCAACTTTTCAGCAAGATCTTCTCTTCCGATTGTTTTCAACTGCTCAATTATTGTGTTTATTCCTTTGTTTCCATCACCATTCTGCTCCTCCAGTTTTTGAAAAAGATGAATGGGTAATTTCATTTTCTCTAAATCTCCTTTCCCAACCTCATTGCACAAATATTTGATGCTTTCAAACTCTTCAGTTCGCAATGACTTGCTAATCGCAAGTAATATTTCTCTACTCATATTTGCAGTGATTTTTGTTTTGATCTCTAAAAGATGCTTCCTAGTAACGGTCTTTTTCGTCTCAGGGCCAAGGGAGTATTAACGGGGAGCTGACCTGAAATAAAAACAAAAATTGATTAAAAACTGTCTGTGCTTGGTGTGGGGCACCCTTTGGGGGTGGCTTGGGTGCTAGAGATGTGCTGTCAAGCAAGGTGCTGTGGCGTTATATTGTAATCCACTGACTTTAAGCAGACGGATTTCTTACCCACCAGCACCTCTAGAGCGAGTGTCACGACAAGGGGTCACAGACTCGAATAGCGGTTAGCTACTTCTGCTATCCAAGCGCTTGGCGCTAAAAACTGTAACTTCAACAATATTGATTTTAAGGAATTTAATGTAAAGAAACAGTATCAATTTTACATCTTTGAAAAAATTGATATAAAATTTGGTATGCATTTGTCAGACCAAACAAAATTCTTTCGTTAGCATCATTTCAGATGTCAAAATTTGGTCGGATGGTCAGCTTAAAAATAGTTTCACATTTTTTCAATATTGGCTTTGCTCACAAAAACATACTACAACGGGCCTAAATAGCGTCATTACACCAAAAAATTTCTTTGATTCCCAATCATAATAAAAGAAGACTGACGTCTGACCCATAAATTCATATATTTTTGAACAGTTGCCTGGGTGACGCTAACAAAGAACTTTGTGTCGCCCCAGTCAGCAGAGTATGGCAGTTGTTGAAAAGATCTTGTTTGTGCAGACTGAACAAGCAGTCTGTGTTCGTGTGCAGAGTCTGTGATTCTTTTGTTTTTAAAAAGTAGAGAACAAATGATCTTGTTCGAAATCGGTGTGCACATCAAAATTGGTGCAAAATCTTGTGTGTGTAGTTGCTGCGTTCTGGAGACATGGTGTGGCCCATCTTATCACTAATTTCAGGAAGAGACTGGCTGGGGAGACATTGGCCCAAATTTTGTAGCCAGAGCCAAGTCTGCCTCGGAATAATTTTGTATAAAGATTGGTTTGCATTTGAAATAATTTGGCACAAACAATAAATGGGTGGGTCCTAGGGGGGCACTAGACTCGTAAATGTACGGAGCTGGGGTAAAGAGATTCTTACCCTGTGCAGAAGCAGTTTTTTCAATTTGATTACCATGTTTTGGAGCAAATCAGCAAGAAAACAAAGAAAAATTGCAAATTTCTAATTAAAATCCAGCAAGAGAGCAATTATTTGAAAATTGTGTACCCTTTTGGGAGCAGCACTTGAGAAAATGGATACCCTGAAAATGGATTTCCTGTTCGAGAGAAAAGTAGCTGAAAACGATACCCTGTTCACAGCGGCACATACCTGGTATAAACAAATTTAAGTGCCCTAGGGGATGGGTCCTCCCAACTTTTAGGTGGCACCTCCCTACAAAAATCTGGTCAGGCACCCTGAAGGGAAGATCCACTCCTAAATTACGGCGGCAATCAGGCAGTATGTAGCCTCCAATCCAAAAAAGCATAAATCTTTTGAAAGCCAAAGAAAGCATGCCTCTTTATAGCATCGAAAAGTCTGAGTGATACTTTCATTACATTATTTGCATTAATATTTGTCTTTGTGTTGGTTATGACTTATGGGCAGCAATTTTCCATGAAGATCCGCTTTAGGACACATATTTTTCTGGTGTTTCTTTCCAAACTTTGGACTCACAATGACGGCCTAAATATGCCTGTCACAAAAATTGCCAATGAACCCCGGTCCCAGACCAAACTAAAAGTGTTAAAAATGTATCCAATTTGGTAACATATATACTACGCTAATAAAATACTGACTTTTTCCTTTCTTGTGATGATGATCAACATATCTGCGAAAGCTTTACTGTCGCTTAGGCCTTAATGCCGCCCACGCGAAAGTGCTCAGCTGAAATATAGTTGTCCGTCGGTTCGATTTTTCAAATGAAATCTTCTGCACGTGTGACTATGTAAAACAAACAACGTTCTTCGCAATGAAAAGAATTTATTTCATTCATGCTGAATATTCAGTTATCTGCGATGCTTTCAATTTACTTTGACGATAAAACAAACACAAGACGAAACGAAACGTCGATTGTCAACACTTGTCTTCGTTTCGTCACTACAAATGTTCCTTCTTTCTTGGAATGGCAACTCCCCTCCAAATACTTCATGTAAACTTCATATCCTACTACTATGACGTCACACGCAGTTAGTACTGCACAACACGTCTCACAATACCACGCCAGTTTTTTCTATCCTGTGTCAGTGTGTCAGTTCAGACAATCTATTCAATGTTTGTGCTCCTTTTGAAAGAGCCAGTTTGATTCCGATGCTGGCAAAATCTTGCAAAACTGTCTGCATCCAGGTCGTCGTTGGTCTTCCTTGTGGCTTTGTGGCCGTTTCACTTTCCTGAGATATTCATATCCGCGAGACGATAAATAGGAGCTTTTTCTTTTTAATTTCCCAAGATAGACATTTTCAAAAACCTTGACAACTCGAACTTTCAAGGAAGATATTTTTCAGGTTATTGAGATATCCATACCCTACCCGTCTAGCTCGAGATAACCGTGTTAATCAAGAACGAAAACTTTCATCAAGTGAATGAAAGTCCAGCAGCTAACTTTTGAAATGTTGTCAAAATTGTGTAATTTCGGAGAAAAATATTGCATCCTGTATTCATAAATTTCTAGCAAGGATGTCGAAAGCCTGCAGACTGTCTGGAGTACTAGGTACATGCTTTCGTTTAGAAACACTTGAATCTAATTCCTTTTATTTTGGCAATTAATTATGACTTCACTTATCGAAATTATCCAAAATTGACGGAAAATGGTCGGGAGGAATTGAAATAACACTGACATCTTTTGCCATTACTACTCAATTTAGGTAATTTTCAGTTTCTTTTGTTTTCTCCTCGTATTTTTGAAATCAATTGTGTATTTAAAGACAGACCAGTTGAACCATGATAACAATAATCCATTAATAAAAAGTACAATACAATTAATACATATTCTAAACACCAGAAAAGTAGTTCTTTTTTAAAACAAAGCTACAAATAATTGTAAATCTGACCTTACGCATCGCATTTAATAGCAAACAATGCAACTATTTTGCAACTATTTTGTAACAAATGGAGCTATTTTAAAGTTCTCCAGACTCACAATAATCACTAATCAATAACATTGAATTAATTTTAGGAAAATAGTAACTAACTCTACTCACTAAAAATATCACACAACTACATTTCCTGTATAACTTTAGTAAATATATTATGCACTTTCTAATTCAAATAAAACTAAAGTTGTTTACTAACTGATAAGAAATTCAAGGGGGTTGAGATATAAAGGCTTTTTCAAATAATTTACAGAACAGAATAAACAGAACTAACAGGTACATTGGTAGCAACTCTTGCTTTCCCATGAAGGAAAAATTTGATGGCTACTATTGAAGTCAATGATAGTTGCAGATGGATCGTCCAACCAACATTTTTAGACAACTTTTTTAGGCAGGCGATTGTCGATAAGCCTGGTATACATATATTCTGTTCCATGAAGTTATTATAGCAATCGTGATATCCTTATTCATTGGTAATAAATAAAGCAACATAAAACGTCAAAACACCTTTTATATGAATGTTATGTACCTCTAGCATCTGGATGGATCCTAGGACGGATCTTCACGGAAAGGGTCGTGAAGCAGGGGTGGCGCCAGGGGAGGGCTAGGGGGCTACAGCCCCCCGTCAGAAGGACTTAGCCCCCCCGTCGG
Source organism: Aurelia aurita (assembly GCA_004194415.1). Taxonomy (NCBI): domain Eukaryota; kingdom Metazoa; phylum Cnidaria; class Scyphozoa; order Semaeostomeae; family Ulmaridae; genus Aurelia; species Aurelia aurita. The sequence goes on along the minus strand of REGM01000059.1, from coordinate 361,123 downwards.
AGGAAATTTTGGGTAATTGTCGGAGGAAATTTGGCAAAATGACGTACGAAAACAAGCATTTTTTTGCCATTTTAGCCCCATTGTCGGAAGTTGAAGCCCCTCCATCGGAAGATTCCTGGCGCCACCCCTGTGTGAAGGGCTAAAATGGGGTCTGGGATTTGACTAAAAAGACACTCTGGGAATGGGATCTTATGAACTGGGACTGGGAATACTTACATTGCTTTGGAATTAAAATCTGCAGGCAAGTGAAGTCTAGAAATAACAAACATAGTCTAATCAAGGCAACAATCCACTAAGAACGCTGCGACTTCAGAAACGAAAGGCATGGCGAAAACAGGCCAACATTGCTTTGCATACATGGGATGGTTTTACAGTACAGTGATGTCATTGCTTAACTACTTCACCACCGCACCGCAACAGTTCCAACCAATCACCAAACAGCAAATTTTGCTGCTGAAATAGACAATCTTCCGATGGTAGCAATACTGATTAGCAAGGGGAAAACAGTGAAACAAATGTTGGCCCTTATCGCCAAGCCTCAAAATTAGTCAACAATGATAATAATGATCCGTCAGTTCCTTTCGTATAGTCCATGTGAGGCTAACATTGCATGATTACTTTGCATTCTTTTCAAACTGTCCTTAAAATCATCCATGTTAATTGCACGAATTTCTGTCGATGAATGACCAGATGCGAGTTGACTGAAATAAAAACAGAAAGAAATTAGAATAAATTGGAAACTATTAAAAATCTATTTGAAACCAATTAAAGTTACTTTCGTAGACTTTCTCAAAACTCACATTGCCTGCTCACACTTCCAAACTCTCCATCAAAGATGTCGAAAACTCATCCTATCGCCAATTAGAATTTTTGACAATTTTTTAGCAAAGATATCAAATTTGAAAGCTCTCTTAAGTTTAAATTTTATCATAAAAGATAATTTCTACAAGCTGGACCCTCTGTCAATCCTTAGCTAGCAAATCAGTTTAATTTTCAAGACAGTAAGTAAATCTTAGCACTACATTAGCAAATAAGGAAATAAAAAAGAAATTAAACATAAAATAAAGGAGAAAAGAGCTCCGTGTGGCAGGTTCTTATGGGTAGTGAGTGCAGGTTACAAATCAGTGAAACAATGAGGAAAATAATTACTCTTTGATGTTGCTTGAAGCATCTCTGATACAACTGAGAGCAGCTAGTCTACCTGAAAGGCAACGAAAGGCACTGTACATTATCAAACAAATCCCAAAATTAAGTCAAACTTTCAGTCAGTCGATAGAGTTGGTAGTTTTGGAATCGATTTAACAGTTCTTGCAGTACTATTTTTCAAACAGTGGACATATTTGTTTGACTCAACCGGTACGTACATGGAAGCAAGCGAAAAAGCTGGCAATAAGGAAGTTCACCTGAAAGCCTATTGGAAGTTCATGGACAATACCCAATTTTTTTCCATTTTTAACGCTTAGAAGAAACATCAAGATTAAATTCTACCAGTGGAAGGTTTTACACTTTTTGGTCTCTTTTAAATACGACAGAAAAAAAGAAAAGTAATTAATGCCCGAAAAACGTCTTGAAAAGCACCAAGGGTGAATTTTGTAAAAGAAGAGAATAGAAAACTGAATGATTTGCGGTTCTACTTAATTGATTTCACACGTCTGAGATACAGACGAGTTTACAACTTACAGAATTCTTTAAGGTCGCTACCAGAACAACTTTCACTTAATTCAGCCAATTCTTCAATGTCGACGTCATCATCTACCTGAGAAACAAAACAAATTATTGTCTGTCTCAAATTAGATTTCTGGTGAAAATGCTAACAAAAAACAACAATTACAGTGTTTTGCATGAGTAAGTATCGCAACTCTCACCTGATATCAAATTTGAGAAAGACTTTAGCCAGCAGCAAAGAAACACAGCACAGGAAAACTCTGTTCATAATGAAACAATAACAATTTTCCAGTTGTGTTGACAGAATTCTGCTTAATCATAAAATGCACAGCTGTGGATTTATGCATCCCAGTAACTTGTTAAAATTCACTTGTGAAGTGATCATATTTTAAGTTCGGTCTTGGCAGTATTTAAAAATGAATCAATTGCTTGAGATAGAAAGTAGGTTCGAAAATGAGAAACCAAGATATAATGCGTTTTGTAGAGCAGATCCTGCGAGAATTGTTTTGAATCTTTAAAGAGCCATTGTCACCCAGGGTCCTTTGCGGGCACGCTGCAATTTCAGACTGTCTGAAAATCAAATATTGTTTTATCGGAAAATAGGGATCTACATTGCAGTAGTTGAACTGATAAAAAAGTCAGCTAAAGTCAAACTTTTCCATCAGTTTAACTACTGTAGTGTGGATCCATATTTTGCGCTTAGGCCAAACTTGATTTCAGACAGTCTGAAATTGCAGCGTGCCCCCAAAGGACCCTGGGTGACAATGGCTCTTTAAGAAAACATAATTCAGTTTGCGGCCAGATCTATTGTAATTTCGATTACTTTTCGTCGTGCTAGAAGATGCTCTTAAACTTCTGAAACAAGATTTGAGCCAAACTAGTTGAACTGCTTACGTAAAACACCTGCATCATCATAATCATCATCAATAACATTCAAACAACGTTTTGTGAGCGACTTACTTTTTCACCTTCCAAGATGAGCTGTAAAATAGCAAGTCGTTGGCTTTTGTCCTGAATAAAACAAAATTTAATAGACACTGCGGAACATTCGCTATAGAGTAGAACGATTCATTTCATTCATTCAATTTTCATTTTTAATTCTTTATACAGGGTAAAAAACATCAATATATATAAATACTGCTTTACAGCTTGCCCTGTTAACTAACCAAAAGAAAACCTAAACTAACTATTTACAATGTTTCATATATAAAGTAAACTAACGTAAAGTCGAAATATTATCGTGGATCACGTAACAGCTTTCTTAAAAGCAGAGAAGCTACTTGTAGTTTTGGCTTCAGATCCTAGTTTGTTCCATAGTTTGGCTCCCCTGAAAGAAAAGCTCTTTTGACCAAGGGATGTTTTCAACAGCGGAAGGTTCAAATCCAATTTGGAATTGCGTAATTCCCTGACGCATGTATCAGAGACTCTTGTGAACAGACCTTGCAGATAAACAGGCACTTCATTGTGCAGTGACTTGTGAACAATTTTTGTTGTTTCGAAGTCTATCATTTGTTGTACATCTAGCCAGCCAAGCTGTGTAACTATCCTAGCTGCTCTATTTTGCAACTTTTGTAATTTCTGAAGAGCCGTAATACTCTGAAGAGCCGTAATACTCTGAAGAGCCGTAATACAAGGTAACCATAGTAACGAACTTATAGGTAAAAATTAGGCAATTCAAGTCAATTTGTGTGACGATTTGCAATAGCCCTAACCTCGAAACCAATTTTAAAGATAAAAGGCAAAACCAAATTTTCAAACGTCGAAAGTTTTTTCTGATTCACCCGGTATGAGTATTATTTGATGAGACACTTACCGGCATAGGAACGTAAAATCGACATGGCATTCTTCGCAAAATTGCTTTATCGACATCTTGGGGTCTGTTCGTGGCACCCATTATAATTATATCAGCTCCACGTTGAGATAATAGGCCTAAAATAAAGTACAAAAATATATTAATAAATTTGCAAAAATAATGGTTCTGGGAAGATGCTGAGTACTTGAGGCTAACGCTCATTACCATAGGAAGGTGTTCGGTACCCAAGAAGTGTGCTGACTTCCCGAGGAGAGCATTGAGTACCGGAGAAAAGTGTTGTCTACCTGAGCAGGGTGCCTCAGTACCCGAGGAGGATGTTGAATACCCGAGGAGAATGGCGAGTAGCGAAATGTTATAGAACTTTGTTAAAATGAAAGAAATTAACGTTGTTTTAATTAACTTAACGCGTCATTTAATTAAGGAACATAAGGTACATAAAATCAACGCTAAATAAAGTGTACGTGACCTACATAAAATGTGAATTTTAAAAATTTGCGTTAATTTCGTGCATCGTCAATTTCCTATAAAAAGGTACTTACCATCCCATAGACTCATAAACTGAGCTTTCATCATTGCTGTTGCTTCATGGTCTGTTGAACTGCGAGCTCGAAGAAACGAATCTGAAAAAAGCATGAAAAATAAAATGATAGTAACTAATGTTATGGAAGATGATAAGGATGAATCCAGTCTTCTGTCTGTGAAAAACATCGAACAATTTAAAGTCTAACAACGAAACAAATGTCGGAAAAAAGATTGGTAATTCCTTTTTCCATGCTACACCATCGATAGAAGAACTATATTTCCTTTCATCTTTACAGTACAATAAGTTTTAAATATCTAATCGAAAAAAAGAAAGTGAATTTCCCGAGGGGCAAATCACTGATTTTTTTTCTCGTATACATTCCTTGAAATAACAAAAAATCACACATGAAAATCACAAAAATCACAGAAAATGAAACATAAACCACAAAAATCACAAAAAATCACACACAAAATCACAAAAATGACAGAAAAAATCTCGTGATTTGAAGAAAAATTCGATTTTTAGTTGACTTTTCTATCAGTTCAACTACTTACTGCAGTGTGGATCCATATTTTCCACTTAGGCCAAATTTGATTCCCAGATCACTGGAAATATGAGCACAAAGAACAACGAGACGAAAACCCTTTCACCCTTAACCTTTAACCTTTCACCATACTAATCACATAGAATATAACGAACATACCTATTTCATCAATGAAAATTATACATGGTTGAATTTTGTAAGCCTGAAAAAAGAAACATTAAATATAATCTTACTTAGAAAACCTTTTCATTCAAGATGGCAGCAGCGTTCGATAGAAACTTAAAATTTTAACAATGCTCTGAATGTAGAATTAATTAATTCTCCATTTAGAGCATTAGAAATTTGAGAAACTCATATAAGAAATTTTGGTACTAAAATCGGCCGAACACGTAAGAAAACGGCTGCTAACCCGGGACCACTATTTGGTGTCCAAAAAAGTACCACTATTTGAAAAATCACCAAAACTTGATTACAAGGCCAATTTTCAAATTTCTTTTTTAGCAAGCAGATCAAGGACCAAATTATTTTCCCAGATATAGCTGATCTTGTAATTGGTTTTAAAATTAGCAAGTTTAGCTCTTTTTAGGGCTGCCTGGTTTTGAATCATGCTGCAAAAAAGCTTGTTGATTACCTACTCAATTTCTTTGTAAATGACAGAAAGAAACGCACACTATCATTGGAGACTTCAGAAGAAGAATAAAAATATGGAAATGTTGGCTATTAGGCAAGATTGACTATGATGCTTTAAAAGTATAGCTCAAATAAGATTTTTCAATGTGCGATTTTTCAACCTTTTAGTAATGAAAAGAAACATTGATAAAAGAAATCAAAAAGAACATTTTATCATAGGTTTGATATTCGAGTTGTGGTGATTTTTTAAACAGGAGTACTTCTTGGGACACGTGGGATACGAAACATACCAGAGAAAAGACAGCACTTGCAAGCTTCTGAGATTCACCATACCATTTATCAGTTAAAGAAGAAACATCCAAGTTCAGGAATCTGCAACCTATAAAGATCTACATATAATTAAAAAAAAATCAATTTTCAAGTTTCATCGATACATTTAATACATTGAAACTGTAAAATATTTCGGTCCAAATTATTTCACAATCAAACCAGAAAAGTTATTTGATTGTCACAAGCCTGAGTTTCTTTCCCAGTCAGTTTATTTCTCCCGTTCATAGGGTTTTGGCTTGTTATGTACTTTATAGTATTGGGAAAGAGCTTGATTAATCGCTCAAAACACAATAGACTTATAGTATTTTGCCTAATCAGGTGGCAGGAAACTATGCACTATGTTTTGATTTGAAATAAACTGTTTGAAGATGTTTGAAATTGAATTGAGAACACCGTTTCATTCAATTCAACTGATCATAGAATGGAAATACTGGACTTAGCATGCGTATTCTAATTCTGCATTTTTCATGAAACATTTCTTGAATTTCAAAATAATTAAACGGCAGATAAGCCTTTATTTGATGTGTCAACTGTTGAATTTCACCATCAAAACAGTTATCTTAAAACATGCTGGCCTTTCTTATCAAATTAGACAACACCACGAAAATGGTTTAACACAGCTGCCTATATTGTAATATTGTGAATTTGATGAAATTAGAGACAGGGGGAAATTGGAAAACAACAGAGAACGAATTTATAAATTTCAAATTTACCTGCTTCCTTTGCAGTAGCTTTACCAAGCATTGTTTTCCCACATCCTGGTGGACCATATAGAAGAACACCTAAGAACATGGAAATTTTACATTATTGAGAAACTCTCCTCTCTGTTTAGCTCCTCTCTGTTTAGCTCCTTAAATGTGATGTTTTTAGTATATTTGAAGTTTCTAAAAATAGAAGACAATTTGCGCAAAGAAAACAATAAGTGACACATGCCACTCGTGACTCCCATGATTTGATTGGTTAAAATGTGGCAGATATCAAAGAAGTGTGTTTCAAGCCACTTGAATACTGATCCAATGCCTGTAATGCTATTGCACTGAGGCCCCAGTTACACGATACCGGATTCATCTCACACTGGATTGCTTTTCGCATCGGATAGGGGGTGCAGTTAAACAGCACCAAAGCAATCAGGTGTCATTCCACTCCATTTTCACAAAGTGAAACCATTCTGCTCTGGAGGTGAGGTGAAAACCAATCCGATCCACTCTGCATTCCATCTCGTGTAACTGCATGAGCCCAATGTCACTCAAATCCAAAACCTTCCCTGTGAACTGTTTTCTTTTCAAGAACAACTAAACATGGGGTCGCAGAAAAGAAAACTAGGTGTTGGCTTCGCAGTGCAGGATGACTCAGTGTTGTGTAAATGCAATCAAAAGTGGGTTTATAGCAATGCGGTGTCGTGTAACTGCAATGAAATAAAATGATGCGAATTTGACAAGGATGCGTTGAAACCAATCCAATGCGAAAACCAATCCGGCATCGTGTAGTAACCCAGGCCTGAATCAAAATCATTACTAACATTTTATGACAATGAACAACGAACAGCATGAAAAAATGTGAATCCAATCTGCTGACAATAGACGTAATAGGCTAATGATTTTTACATCCACTTCAAGTCAAGTGATGAATCTCTTGATAAAAGATCTTTTGATTTCTTTAACATATTTTGTGCCATAAAAATATTTATCATGAATGAAAAAAGTAAAATAATTACTAAAACTTCCCAAGAATATGGTGACATGATTTCAAATGGCTCACATCATCACACAAGAAAACCAGTCCCCAAGGATACTGTTCATCAAAAGTTTGATAAAAATTTACAACATATGGATTACCTTTTGGAGGACAAAGAAGAGCTGACTTTGAGAACAGCTCCCTATTTGTAAAAGGGAGTACTACATTTTCCTACAAAGGAAAAGAATCAAACCTAAAAATTATATATTTTCTATTCATATTCATATATCTTGCAGAAAGAAAATAGCCCAGTTCCATCAAAGCAATTTTTCACGGACAGCTCCACCACAGAGCTTTAGGAACATAGCAAATCAATACATATATATACTATATATACATTAACATAGAAGAACTCCAGGAATTCTTAAGAATTCTCCAAATGCAGTTAAGAATCCTGGAGATGTATGAAAAACTGAAAGAGTTCTGAATTCTTAGGCAAGAAACCAGTGTGAATGTACCCCAAGGCTTGTACTGTATAACTGTAGCTCTATCAGTGATCATTACCTGAAATGAATTGGACTGTTTGATGGATTAATTGATACCATACCAAGTGAAATAATTTGTAGGTACCTTCATTTCTGTAATGATGCTATCGAGACCACCAATGTTCATCCATGAAACAGGTAATGATGATGGATCAACCAAGTTTGCTGCTACTACCATTTCATGGTCATTCAACTAAAAACAAGGGATTTCAAGTAAATACAAACACAATTCACAGCAATTATAGGGTGCAAAATATTGAATCTGCTGGCGAATGAAACATTGAGGGAGTTAAAATTAAAGAGGCATGAAACTTTAAGGGCATAAAAGAAGGCAGCAAGACAGGGGTGCAAAGACAGGGGTGCAAAGACAGGGATGCAATACTACCACTTATCAACATTCAAAGTTAAAGGTGAATCAGGGTTTTAGAGCCAAGACCACGGAACATGGAAATAGCGCTTTTCAATAACAAAGTACATGTCCTGGGCCATGACTCTTATATATATTGTCAATACAGTCAAACATGCATTAGGCGGATTGCTTCGAATCAAGGAATGAATTAAGTTACAAAGCAAAATGAAGTTGGAAGTTTCAGGTTTGTTCAACTTTTTCTGATTGATGCAAATAAATTATGTGAGTTTGACTCTACTTAGAACTGAAATCATGCCTCAACCTGATTGTGGCTACTAGTCAGGTGCTTAAAACTGTCCAACACAACACCTTCAAAGCTTGCAAGGGAAGAGAAGATCACAGTAACCAAAACTACCTCAACATCCTTGACACCAATACAGTTCATCAATTTCTGTGCCTGCGAAAAGAAAAGACACATTACTAGCCCTTGTACAATATCAACATTCCTTGGCCGAAGAATGAGGTTGGTAGGGTAGTTTGAATCTGTATGCAGACCAACTTGAATTCAACATCTAATGCTATTATAGATGGTATTTACCTGTTTGGTGTTGTGTCCCTTGCTGAAAGAAGGGCGACATACAGAAATATGCCTACTCTCGGAATAAGACGTCTCACCCTGCTTATTAGTTTTTAGAAAAAAATCCACCCAGGACATCCTTATTCCAGTTTATTAATTTTGAGCTGTTTGTAATGTTACATGAAATCATGTTCCCTGAAATGTGACTCAAAGTATCTTTCGTTTTTGATATTTTTATTATTCTCCCTTTTTATATTATTTATGGGAACTTTCCACCTACCTCATTCTGACCCCTTGTTTACTAGGGTTTGGAAAATTTTCCACCCACCCCATCTATTCCGGACTCCATACTATAGTAGGCTACAGCAAAATGATTAAAAAATTCATACCACTTTCTTTGCTTCGGCCTTCTGTTTACTCGTTGGATCCAGTGCACTCACAATAAATTTCAATGCATAATATCCAAGAACAGAAAACAAGATCACTTCACCACACGCTGCAGCAATTTGCACTTTTGATATATTTCCAGATGGCATTTTGGACTGACCAGAGTTTATTTATTTGGTCAACTGAAAAAAATAACAGTTTCAAGGATTGAAGAAAATAGAAACTTTAGACATAGCAACAGGAAATGAAAGAAAGGGCATAACAAGGGATAACAAGCAAGGTGGACTGGAGAAAGTTGCACTCCCTCCACCCTCGAATCCTTGCTTGCACTATTCCCTTTGGAGTACCTTTTCTCTCCACATCTTTGTTAGAAGCTTTTGCTATCTTAAATGTACATTTCAATAACCCTTGTACAAATCCTTTGCTTGCTATTGTTTCGAGAACAACAGTTAAAGAAGTTAAAGCAACACTTTATACTTGTATTGTAAGGGGTCGTCCAAAAATCCACTCGTGATCAGTTAGCGGCATTTGGCCGCTAACTTCTTGACCCCCCTCCCCCCTCTCCTTAGCGGACTCTACCTATATTTTCCTATATTGCATGCTGTGCTCATATATTGGCCTAAAAATGGTTGACCGCTCATTCATAGGAAAGCGACGGGACATCCTAAGATGCGGTGGCAAAACATCGCTACAAATCAATTTTCATCAGTTTCCGCACACAATTTTCAAAGTCTTCATTTTAGATAACAAATTTATTTCCTTAAGTTCCAACCATGATCGCTTAACGGATTTGGATGAAACCCCCTCCCCCCTTAGCGGCCAAATGCCGCTAACTGATCACGAGTGGATTTTTGGACGACCCCTAAATAACTATGTGTGCAAAACAAAATTTTCCAAATTTCTCAGTCTTGTCCCAGACCATCAGAAAGCCTTCTGTGCCTTCTGTCATGTTTTTCAGTCTTTCTCATATATCAGCTATTGATAAAAAGATTGCGTCGTAATAAAGCCTTATATCTAGACTATCTAGACAAAAGCAAAAAGGCCGGCTGGCTTTATTTAATAGTTAGGCCACCCAAAAAATAGCGCGCGTAACCGTAAGCGTAAAGAAATGCCGTTTCTTTCGAAAGAATTCAGTGTGGTGGGTACTGTTACCTTTTCTTCCTATTGATGCTCTTCTCCACTGTTTCGCATTTCTTGTCTTCGTCGCAAACTACTATTTCTTTGCTGTGCTGTTCCTCTCTTTGATTTGCATCTGCACACTTTCGTTATTTGAAAGTGAAAGCTTAGGCCCAACTCGTATAAAGTGATCTGGGCACCAGTATATAACGTTTTGTGCTACGCAGCAATGCAACACAGATACATTCAAAAACAACAAATCATTTTTGTGTTCAGTTAGTGAAAAAATGTATAAAAAAGGTTCAACTTATTCTTAGAAATGTTAATTTTCTAGAAAAGGGATGACAAAAATTGAAGATGAAAATTGGAAAATAAAATGAAAAAATTTACCTCAAAATTGGTTGCTGCTGTTGCTACTGCCTCTGCGATGTCGAAGAAACTTTGTGATACCCAGACCTCTAGATTAGGCCTCTTCTAATGGTATCTCATTGACCATCAAAAACTAAAAACTCAAAGTGAGTAGAAATCCGTCTATTTATCCTTCATCTTTGCCTTTTTCGCCAAAATAAAAGCAGTTTTCTGTTCAAGGATACTTGAATTTTATCACTAAGGTATCATTTTTGTTCTCAGAATGGCTCCTCGTAAGGGAAAGAAGGAAAAAGAAGAACAAGTCATCAGCCTTGGTCCACAGGTATGTTGGCGAAAGCCAGGATTTTGAACGTGTTTTAGTTCTCTGAAAAACTTCGATGCTTAATTTTTTGTAGCTCGCGATTTATGTTAATAGGGCCTATTCTTTTAAAGGTTATATGATATTGCCACTCTGATTGATAACTTTTAGCGCAACGCAAAACTTATTTAGTTAGGCCCATTATCATTAAAAGTCTGCAAGTATCTCCCAGTAAACTGTCTCTGTCTGTCTCGATCTCATTACAAGTGAAGACGAACCATTCAGTTTAAGCACTTTTTTGTAAAGATGTATGATTTCTGTTTGCAGGCTGCTGCAGGAGAACAAATTTTTGGAGTTGCCCATATCTTTGCATCCTTCAATGACACATTTGTGCATGTGACTGATATCTCTGGACGGTAAGACACCAGACTTATAATATTTCTTTTGATCGTGGAAAGCATATTTACTACATGCTTCATTTATTAATAAAACCCCTTAGCGCCAGACTGCTAACTAAATTGAAAAGTGCTTTGGAAGAGCTCTTTCCCAAGTGATAAGTGCCTTGAGGATCCGAAGCCTGTATGATAGTGTATGGAAAGAAAGATGTGCACACTGGACATGTCCGGCATACAAAGCCCTTAATTCTTATAGATTTAATTGTTGCTGGTATACATATCCTGCAGTATCCGGCACAAAAAAATAAATTTTCCATACAGAATCTGAAGCGATAATCTGAACCGCAAAATGTATTTCTTCCCTTCAAGAGGCAAAGTTAGCAATCTTGCGTTAAGGCGGATTTCCATTCGGTGCATTTTGTCGCGCGCGCGACAATTTGCGATCGACTTTTAGCGATCTCAAACCTTTGACAAACCTTTTTGGCGAATATTTCCAACGATTTGATTTGCTGCTGCCAATGGGCCCTGCAATCGATCGCAAAAAGTAGGATGAACTTCTACTTTTTGTGTGATCGCGCTACCAAATAACTCAAAGTACGCATGCCCAGACTGAAAATAGATCGCAAATTGTCGCACGCGTGACAAAATGCACTGAATGGAAATCTGCCTTTAGGGTAAATTATAGCGCAGCTGTCATGATGGAGCCCATTTTGATTCCTTGCTTATGTGACTAACAAAACCCTGCCATGAGGAACAAAAGGATTAGATGAACATCAACTAAAGATAACGCACAGCCTGTCTGACTACAACTTGCAAAACTTCATATAGCTCCATTTTGCTTAACTTTTAAAATCTGCAGATTCCTAATAAAAGGAGGAATTGTAAAATGATGATAATGATTCATGAAAAACATATCAGTTAAAACTAACTACATCTGATTTCATGCGCCCCAGAAGAAGCAAAGCTTATCGAGTCTGGGGCGCTTGCAAACAAAACAGAACAGTTGATTATATAATATGGGATAGAAAACCTTACAATATAGAAATAACTACTTATGAAAGTAATACACTACTTGCAAACCTATGCTAATAAAACTTTTAACTAAAAATGGTGAAGTTTTTTTTCCCAGTACTGGAGTTTCTTAATTTTTTGGCGATCTGAGAGTTGAGTTTCTTATAAGCAATTTCTTATAAAATAGATATGCGTATTTTCCAATTTTTCCAATGGGCACGCATTATTTTTCAGAACTGTAAACTTTTGTATATATATATATTGTATATGTGCGGTAGAGGTAGCTGTATTTCTCCAGTCTTCAGCTATCTGTAACACCCTTTGTAACATATATCCTAAAAATTTGCTTGACGCCTCACAGTGATCTAGATTATGAAAATTGATATAAGTCCATGCTCTGGATCACTGTGCGCCTGGAAATCAATAACAATAACAAAAATCAATCAATAACAGAAATTAATCATTTTGCAATAAATATCTTAGGGAAACAATTGCACGTGTAACAGGTGGCATGAAAGTGAAGGCAGACAGAGATGAATCATCCCCTTATGCTGCCATGTTGGCTGCTCAAGATGTGGCTGTAAGATGCAAGGAGATAGGAATCACTGCTCTTCACATCAAGCTCAGGGCTACTGGTGGCAACAGGTTTGTTTAGGCTTTAGTTAAATACAGAAATATTTCAACAAAGTCATTGAAAAAGAATGAAAATATAAAAAATGATACACAATGTACATGAAGCGCAGCTGAGTACACTAGTATGGGGGCGCTATGCAAGTTATGCATTATTATTATTATTATTACATTGTCAAATTCTCTTGGCAAAATTGTCATTTTTGCTTTGATTAATAAGTTCCAAAAGATTCCCAACTTTTGCTAGGGGCTGTCCAAAAATCTATTTCATCATAGATAGTTGAATTTGGCAGCTAATTTCTGATACCCTGTCCCCCTCCCCTATACAATTTTGTGCTGGCCTATCTTTTTTATTTAAACCCTTACCCCAATTTAAAACCCTAGGATACAAATTATCCGAATTCTCAAAAAAGCAATGTTATTGTTATGTTAACGAGATAGAGTGCCTTAGCTCAAGTGAGTGATATCATACAGGCTAAATGATTTAAAATCTAATATTTTATTTATTGCAGAACTAAAACTCCAGGACCTGGAGCTCAATCTGCCCTCCGTGCTCTTGCTCGATCTGGAATGAAGATTGGAAGAATTGGTAAGTTCGCAATTTTAATAAAATAAAAATGGTAAGAAGAAAATCAAGGAACCAAAATCTCTACAATTCTTTTTGTTCTCATTGGAATGTCGTATACTGTCAGGTGAGCGAGAGAGAGAGCGAGAGAGAACTTCACAACCTCTGAAATTTTTTTATAATTTATGGTAAAAGCCAAATAAATATAGCTTTTAAATATAAAATAAATATAAGTTTTTATTTACCCCATGTTTTTTTGTTGCAGAGGATGTTACTCCCATTCCATCAGACAGCACAAGGAGAAAGGGTGGAAGACGTGGTCGCCGTTTGTAAAATATTGTGATAAAATTGATCAAATGAAGTTTGACTCTCTATCATGTTCACCTTCTAATTATTTTGGCAGTCATCCTTCTTTGATCTTTTATCTGCTTAGAAGATTGAAGATAAAAACTTTTAACAATGATAAGGTCATCCAGAATACTCTTCTTTCATTGTTAGATTTGTTTTGCAATCAGAAGGAAAGGAAAATAAGTCTAAGTAAATCAACGGAGTTAAAAGCAGCTTAGCTAGGGGGATTGGGTCAATCTAAATACAATACAACCTATTGTATTTGATGTTCTCGATCGATGAAAACAACAGGCCCGTCGGAAGCTGGGGGGCGCCCCCCCCCCCAATAATTTGCTGAAGTTTGTTCTTTTTTAGTGAAAAAGGCTGTTAAAAAGTCAAGCTTATGGAAATGAAGACTTTAACTTACTTATACTAGAGGAAGTTATCAGAGTTATCGAGCTATCACGTTTCTATAAAAAAAAGCAGTCTATTTCTAAGTGATTTTGAGGTCCTATTTTCAAAATTTCCCGGGAAAGCCTTCCGTTAGTTGGATCCTTTGCTCCTTTACATGGCAAATTCTTCATAATAGAGGCGTGTTCCAACGATCTAAACGGCGTGGTCATAAAAAAATTACGTGTGCATAATGTTCAAACCTGCCTGGGAGTGGTGGAAATTCTCTAAAAACCTGCCTACATATCATTTTTGTATAGCTAGGGTAGAGAAGCCTATTACCAGAACAAGTAAGAATGCAGGTATCAAACAGTAAGTTATTACACACATTTGTTTGGAAACTTACCACAATTACATTTCATAAAGAACTGCTTAAAAAAACTGCCTGCAAAATATTGCTTTGGGAAACCTGCCTGGGAATTTTGTTCCCATGATCCCATGGTTTATGCACGCCTGGCTGGGGGGCGTTAGCCCCCCCCCCTCCCCCAATAATTTGCTGAAGTTTGTTCTTTTTTAGTGAAAAAGGCTGTTAAAAAGTCAAGCTTATGGAAATGAAGACTTTAACTTACTTATACTAGAGGAAGTTATCAGAGTTATCGAGCTATCACGTTTCTATAAAAAAACCGTCTATTTCTAAGTGATTTTGAGGTCCTATTTTCAAAATTTCCCGGGAAAGCCTTCCGTTAGTTGGATCCTTTGCTCCTTTACATGGCAAATTCTTCATAATAGAGGCGTGTTCCAACGATCTAAACGGCGTGGTCACAAAAAAAATTTCCAAGGGGGCAAGCCCCCGGACCCCCATTTTTGCTCGCGCCGCTCGCATCTGGTTTCAGCCCCCCCCCCATATGAATTTCGTTCCGACGGGCCTGAACAATACGGACATAACTGGTGCGTGTCATTCTTTTGTGCTATGTTTAGACTAGATCGCTATCGGCATGGGCAAGAGTGAAAAATGTATTTAAAAGGTTTATGCAAGGTTAAAAGCTCGCATTTGCAAAGAGCAAAACAATCTAAAAATATATCATTCAAATCGAAGTTGCACACGCGCTGTGAACAATGGATAGTCAAAGAAACGATGCTGTGTCTGAGTGTTTTCTTTCTTCTATTTATAGATAGGCCTATTTACCATTGCACAGTCCCTTTAAATTGGCACGAGCTAAGGAGACGGCTAGCGTGGCTATTTCTTTGCTTTATTTATAGACAGCCGTATTTCCCCCTGCCTTAAAGGTAATGTGTCCATATATAAGGCCAGCGTATCCCCAACCTGTCAACATCCATCAAATTATCGGCAAATGATTGGTTGATATTCAAGCTGATCACATGAATAGAGAAAATCGCTGCAAGCAACCTTTTGTGATCACAAAATGAAGAAACGTCACAGGCAGGAAGAACAAAGCCTTCTTAATCCGTCCCCTGTTTTGTGGAATGTTTGTTTGCTAGATTTCAATAGCAGTCGCAAAGCAACCTTTTATGCGTGATTGAAAAGAAATTTTAGTTGATCACATGCCTTCCTCTAGGAGGCCTACCTGTATGGACACATTACCTTTAACCTTTACTACCTTCAGGCCATTGAGATTCGTTATAACTCCGTCCCTTCGCTTTAAATTTCCATGGTTATCACTTATCCGAGTTAATGGCACCGTACGGAGTAAAGATTCGGGAAAATGCTAAAGTTTTGATAAACCCATGATGATAAAACCGATTACAAAAATGTCATCTACATCTGCGTTAGTTTAAATGAAATAATCTGCCAACTTGAGAGAAATGCACGATGTCTGCTTGTTTATTAATATTTGAAGAAAATTCCCATTCATTGCTAAGGTAGCCATTTGAGTTCATTAATTCTGGATCAACGTAAGCGAAGTTTTACTAAAACTATGGCAGGTGAGCGATTTGAGGTGGCTGTCAAAAGAAAGATTTTGATCAAATTTAATGCTTTTCTGCTTGAGAGCTGAAACCTGAAGTTAATTGTAACAGGAAGATAACAAGAGAGCTGCTACCATTTTGAATTGTAACAAGAAGAAGTATGCTACCATTTTGAATTAGCTACCATTTTGAATTGTAACAAGAAGAAGTATGCTACCATTTTGAATTAGCTCAGGTAAATGTGTTTACATAAATGAAGTAAATGCTTTTTATTAAGAAACTAGTACACGTTTTTTTTATAAGAAACTTGGATAAGGCCATAGTACTAAAAGCTTCTTAATTTAAAATGAAAATTTCGGCATTTTAGTACTAAAAGTTTCTTAATTTGTTTCTTTAAAACAGGTGGGAAGAAAAAGTGTTCTATTACGTTCAAAACATAAAACCGTTAGTTATTACTCAAGAATAAGGGTTCAACGACATATTTATAATAATATTTTGCTTTTGAAAGTCTCTTAGATTTTTCTGAACTTAGTACTAGAGTTTCTTAAATTTTCGGCCATCCTAGTACTAGTTTCTTATGAACAAGTTTCTTATAAAAAAAACGTGTACTGGTATTATATGGCAGAAAATTTAAGAAACTCTAGTAGCTAGAAGTAGAACTGAATTCGGAAAGAGCTAAGAAACCTTTAACAGCTTACTTCAAAGATATTCTGGTAAATATGTCGTTGAACCCTTGCCTTGAGTAACCTTATCTCGCGTTTTAAGTTTTGAACGTACTAGAACACTTTCTTCACATCTGATGTTTGTAAAAACTATATGATGATTGATGCACTTAAAAAATAAGAAACTTTTGGTACTAAAATGCGGAAATGTTCATGCTAAATTAAGAAACTTTTAGTGCTATTATGGCCTGCGCCTGATCCAAGTTTCTTATAAAAAACGTTTATCACTTTTTGGTGGAATCAAAGGCCTCGTTCACGCGAGCACGGAATGAAACGATTTGGAAGGACGAGGAGCGTTCCGTCCGAAAAGTGGACAGGGAGCCGTAAAATGGAGCGGAACAATTTAGCGCTCGTGCGAGCACTTTTTTGAGCGTTCGTTTCCATTTTATGGACTTTTTTCGCGTAGTGACAAGAGTTATAACAGGCAACAAGTAGAAACAGCTACGAAACAAGTAAGAAATGAGAAAAAGAGCCATGATGGATCTNTTCCACGACCAAATGAAATCCCTTCGTCAAGACCATAACGACCTCGAACAGTATGGCCGACGTGAAACGATTGAAATCGGAGGTATTCCCAAAGAAGAGGACGAAGACGCCGTGGACCTGATACTGAAAGTTGGCAAAGCGTTGGGTATATCGGTAGGAGAATCAGACATTGAAGCATGTCATCGCATCAGCTCAAAAGAAGATGCAGCCATAATCTGCAGATTTGCCTCGAGAAAAATGAAGATCAACTTCATGAGCAACAGAAAGAAACAAATGGCAAAACCAATCCAAAGAAAAGATCTTGGTTTCAAGTCGAACAAAGAGAAGAAGGTCGATGTTTTCGTCAACGAGTCACTGACAGTAAGAAATAAATTTCTGCTAAAACAAGCTCGAGATCGGAAGAACGAAATTGGATGGAAGTATGTTTGGACAAGGAATGGGACAATTTATGCACGCAAAGAGAAAGACATAGCCTTTGTGCGAATTAAGGACGAACAGGACATCTACTCAAAGATGATTTAGGTGATACCAATCTTCTCATTTATTTTTTCTATCTTTATTCATTCCGTCACATAATATTGAATCTAGCTACTTCAGAAATTAAAAGATGACATCTCGTGCAAAAATTCAACCTAACAACACGACAAATTGCGTTTCCTGTCCAACCTGTGACAAAACCATTTCGGACACAACAGATTCTTCGATATGTTGTGACGTGTGTGGTCTCTGGATTCATTTCAAATGCAGCGGCTTGTCAAAAAAACAATTTTTACAACTGGGAAGTGATAACTCCCCGTGGTTTTGCAAACAATGTGCTAATGAAGCATATCCTTTTCACAGTCTTGATAATCAAAAGTTTCGTAACTTCATCTATGAATCAAAGGTTAGATTTAATGAGCCTCCTGTGGATTTTGTCAAACAACTATCGTTCAAAACCAAATGCTCTGTGTGTACCCGACGAGTAATTAATCCGTCCAAAGGCCTTCCGTGCCACCATTGTCAAAGCTTTATACACAAAAAGTGTTGCCGCCTCCCAAACTGGCAATTTCATGACATCCGCGCGACATTAAACAATTGGTACTGTTCATCCTGCTGTGAAAAAATATTCCCATTTAACTCTTTACAGAATTTTGAAATAATTGCTGAGGGATTTAATTCTAACGAGACTTGTCCTTGTGCTACCTTCACACACGAGCTAAATGAATTAGAACTCACCCAAACAATTTCAGAGCTTGACTTTAATAGACTTGAACTAAACAACGCTCATCCAAATTCAAATAATGACATCGATGAAAATGTGAATCTAAAGTGTAACTTTAAATACTACTCAACGCATGAATTTCATAAATTGCAACGTAAATTAAAAGCATTTAAACACATGCCTTTTAGTCTGATACACACAAACATTTGCTCAGTAAATAAAAACATCAATAACTTAGAAATCCTTCAAACAACACTCGGACATAACTTCGACGTTATAGCCCTTTCAGAAGCTTGGATTACAAAAGAAAATGAATCTACAACTAAAAACCTGCATTTAACTGGCTATCAGAAATATCATGGTACTGCTGGTAATAGTCTAAAAGGTGGTTGTGGTTTCTTTGTTTCCGAAGGTATTACTTTCATACCCAGAGAGGACCTAGACTACTCCTTTGCAGAAAAAGATTGTGAATTTGAGGCAAACTGGATTGAAATTACCACTTCGCAAAAATCAAGTTACGTGATAGGCGTAATATATCGTCATCCAAGAAAAAAACAAGAGGATAAATTTATTGACTACCTAACCAACACGGTCCTACGAAAGATCAGAAAAGAAAATAAAACCGTATTCATTACTGGTGACTTTAACATTAACTTGCTTCAGTATGACACAGACACATATACAGACAACTTCTTAAATCTGTTACTTTCAAATTTTTTCCAACCTCACATAATTCAACCTTCTAAAATTGTCAGTAACCAAAAACCTACACTAATCGATAATATTTTTCTTAATTCAATAGAATATAATAGTTTTAGCGGCAATCTGACCTCCAAAATCACAGATCATATGCCTAACTTCATATTCTGTCAAAACTTACATGTCAAATCATCCAAGGGTACGAAAAGTTTCTATCGTGACTACCGTAACTTTAACGCTGACTCATACATCTGCGATTTGAGAAAAGTAGACCTCGTTAATATGACAAATACTGAAAATAATCCAGACGAAAAATTCAATGTTTTTCAAGACTCACTATTGAATATAATCAATAAACATGTCCCTTTGAAGAAAATCTCCAGAAAAATGCAGAAAATAAAAAATAAACCCTGGATCACAACTGGTATTCTTAAATCAATTTCAGTGAAAAATAGATACTATTCAAAATTTCTGAAGACTAAAGACCCTACATGGTACAAAAAATATAAAGGATACAGAGACCTACTAAATCATTTGATAAGAAAAAGCAAAAAGATGTACTACACATCCTACTTTGACAAATTCAAAAACAATTCGAAAAAAGTTTGGTCCGGCATCAATGACATCATTCAAAAACAAAAAAAGCGTTCACAAGACTTTTGCCTTCAAATTAATGGTAAATTGACTACTGATAAAAAAACCATAGCAAATTGTTTCAACGAATATTTCACAACAGTAGCGCAAAAGCTAGTTGACAAAATGAAACCTGCTACAAAGCATTTTAGAGATTACCTTAAAACACCAAACCCAGAAAGCTTTTTTATTCAACCAATTACACCACAAGAAATCAATGATCTAATTGCCAATCTGGACGAAACTAAAGCAAATGATTCATACGATATACCAGTAAAACTCATAAAACTAGCAAGACACACAATTTCGTTGCCTGTTTCTTTAATAGCTAACGCTTCATTTGAAAATGGAATTTTTCCTGAGAAACTGAAATTTGCAAAGGTAACTCCAATACACAAGGGCAAATCGAAACTCGAATTTACTAACTATCGACCTATTTCAATATTACCATTATTTAGCAAGCTCCTAGAAAAGGCCATGCATTCGCGCATGATAAAATTTCTAGACAAACATGAAATACTTTTCAAACATCAATTTGGATTCCAAAAAAACAAGTCAACAACATTGGCAATCTTAGATCTCTACACAAAATTAGTCGAGAATATTGAAGGAAAACGTTTTTCATGCTGTATTTTCCTAGACTTCTCTAAAGCCTTTGATACAGTTAATCACAATATTCTATTAGATAAGCTGGAACACTACGGAATAAGAGGTATCGCCCATTCTTGGTTTAAATCCTACCTAACAGAAAGAAAACAAACTGTTTCAGTAAATGGTGCAATGGCAAAAGATCTTTCTATCAACTGTGGAGTTCCACAAGGAAGCGTCTTAGGCCCACTACTCTTCTTGCTATACATAAATGATATCTATGTTTCCTCACAAAAACTGGATTTTCACCTCTTTGCTGATGATACTAGTCTTCTTTTTTCAAGCAAAAATCTACAAACCTTGGAGCAAACAGTAAACTCAGAATTAAAAAATATTTCTGACTGGCTTTTGGCCAACAAACTTTCCTTAAATGTATCAAAATCCAATTTCCTGATTATAAATCCACATAAGAGAAAGATTGATAAACCTATTGTTCTTGAGATTGATAATGAAAAACTTGAACAGAAAGATTACACTAAATACCTTGGCGTAATCATAGATAAACAATTAAATTGGAAACAGCATATCAAGCAACTAAATATTAAGATCTCAAAGAGCATTGGCTTACTTTACAAAACAAGACACTTAGTACCTCAAAACACCCTATGTACTCTTTATAATTCATTTATTCAGTCTCACATACTTTATGGTATACTGAACTGGGGTAGTGCTTATAAAACTAATTTAGAACCATTGAAATGTAGTCTTCGTAAAGCTGTTAGGGTAATCGATTTTGCTAAATACCAAGCTCATAGTGAACCACTATTCAAAAAATATAATCTGCTTAATTTTGATAACATGTATAAACTTGAAGTGGCTAAATTTATGTTTGATATTTATCATGAAAATAATAATGACATTTTCAATGACTTGTTCATCAAAACAAATATACGTCATCATCATGAAACACGGCAATCTTCAAATGACAACTTCTCTTTCCCTCTGGTCTCCACAAATTACAAACAAAGGTCAATTATTTATGAAGGAGTCAAAATTTGGAATTCTCTGCCTTTGCGTATAAAAAAGTTGCCAAATAAGCCATCCTTCACAAAAAAGCTGAAAAATTACTTTTTGGAGTCGCATTAATCTATTTCTCGATACCTTATATTATCATCATGCACTGCACTATTGTATTTTTTAATATGACTATTGAACAATACTAATATTAATAATACTAACCTACTAATATTTTGTTATTCGCATTGTTAGAGTTTTTAAACCTTCTTTTCATTTAGCAAAAAAAAAAAAATTAAAATATGTACGCTTTCTACACGTCAATTCGGGCATATGGCCTAGATAGCTCCTTGTGAGTTCTTTCCATATGTCCGGCAGCAAACTTTATTGAACTGTATATCCGTTGTATGTAAGTTTTTAGATTTATCTTAATTAGCGGTTCTTTTATTTAAAACAATGTACTAAGTTTATTGCTGTGAATGAAAAAGTTTGAGTTTGAGTTTGAGTTTGAGTTCTACTCGTTTCTGTTTACGCAAAAAGGTGAGAGGACTAGATCTCTGGAGAGGAGAGCTTTCTTGTCTGGCTGGTTCCCACTGCGCTATGAACCATCACCGCTTTCCTCATCGCCAAGTGATCATGTGATTCAGACGAATTAAATTTGTTCAAGCAATCCCCAGAAGGCACACATTGTTTCAATTTCCAAACCTGTTTTAATATGGCGGAAAACATGGATTACAAAAGAAGTGTTAAAAGTGCTTGGACTCGCTATTGTTTAGTTCTCGAAATGATTTAGCATTTTAGGATTTGTTTACTGGCCCGTAAAAATAGCCACGGCTTACTTTATCCTACGCAACAAGAAGAAGAACATTCGAAGAAGCAACAAGAAGTATCATGACCTATTTTCTCTCCTTTTGCGAAAGACACGAAGTAAAGAGTTAATTGTTTTTAGGAGCAATTCTATATTCTACGAAATCTTTTGATTAAAGTTATTGAAGTCAGAACAGATTGGCGACAGATGCTGAATTTAATTTGTTTATTTTTGTTTACTCTGTTTTCATCATCAAGAATAATGAATAATTTCTAGAAAGACGTGGCACCGGCTCAGAGAACTGACATGAAGTGAAGGGAAACACAAGAAATTATTTGGATTATTTTGGTATTCAATGACAGACATGACAATGAAATGGTGAACTGGCAGCTTCCGTATGATGATTTAAATACAAAATTCAGCATCTATAAATTCTGATTGCAGATACTACTTTGCAAAATTCGTTTGCACGACGGCTGCAGAAAATTTGATTCATTACCTCGACGAGACTCGAAAGTCAAAATTCGAAATCTGTCTCCATATTGCTGTTGGATAGTATATCGTGAAAAACATTTCTCTGAGTACTTGCAATCAACTTTATTTGTTACAAGGACAGTTGCAGAAAATTTAATTCGTTATATTGACTTCTCAAACCAGCTGACAAAATGATTTGGATAATTCTTCATTATATTCATTTCTCTAGGTAACTGCATCCATACTATGTTATAAGGACTTTTGCAGCCAACTTACTTTGTAACAAGACCTGCTCAACAAGATGGCGCTGAATAATTTCACCGATCCTCATCTATATTTTCATACAAGAGAAATAAACTGGCTATTTCCAGTGAGCCTAACTGCATCCATAATATCCATATTAATGCACTCAATGATCCTTCATGCTGTATTCAAACGCTGTGATTGGCTAAATACAAGGTACTACATTTTGACTAGTCTTGCGATCGCTGATTTTATGATTGCAATCCTACCAGTTTTTTTCCTCCCAGCACTCCATACCTCAAGCAGCTTCACTACTCTTCAAAAATTAAGCACAGTTGTTGACTTCATTTTGAATTTTGGGATGACGTCATCTTTATCGAACGTAATGTTGCTGTCACTGCATCGTTACTTTTATTGCTTACGTCCATTCCTAAGTGCAAAGCTGTTGACTAAAAACAAAGTAGTCGCTGCTATTTGTGGATCATGGATTCTTGCTGCAACTCTTAGCATCAGTAACTCTTTCTCAAAAGCAAAGCACTTCACTGGAGATCAATTGATTCTATTAAGGCTCTTTGCTGTCATACAGTATTCTATTGCAGTTGCTTTAAGCATGATTGTTGTTATTTTTGTTCAATGCCGACTACTGATTTCGACTCTCAAGAAACTGAACAATGAGCAGCTACAACGTCGAGTAGTGGCAAGACAAAATTTAAATCGAAATCAAAATACAAAAAGAAGGCTAATTCCAATGATTGTAATTATTCTAATACATATTTGCTTCTTTGCTCCATTCCCAATTGCTTTGACTTTACTAACATTTGGATATGATGGCGGGCATCAGCAAACGCTACATAACATCATCAATCTGATGCCCTTCCTCTGTTCTTTTATCAATCAAATTGTTTATGGGCTTCAAATCTATGAAGTGAGACGCGGAATCAAGAAAGATCTGCGTGAAATGAAAAGATACATTATTGGAGGGAGGCTGAATCAAATTGAAGCTGATATGAACACGACAAGAAGGAAGACAAGTCGATTGGTTTCTTTTTCATGCAGAGCGAGAATTAATGCCACTGGAATGCCACAGTTATCGGAGCAAATTGATGATAACAACAACAAGAAAGACTAAATTCTATATCATAGATGTTAGGTGAGATTTGCGATAACGCAAAATTATTGATGCAAAGACTTCAATTGTGTTTATTAGCGGACATTTTCATCTGACATCTAATTTGAAACAGACTTTACTCGAATTGTTTTTCATGTAGCAAATTGTTGGTAACAATAACTTCAGAGAAACCGTTGCCGTAACCTCGTTTTAGTTGCATGTCCTATGCTTAGTCGGACCGGGTGAGTCAATAAAAACAATTCCCGTTTGAAAGGCCACTGCTCCCTGGATACCAAGGTAATAATATTGTCAAATATATTATTTAATGGTGGACATGTTCAAATCGATTTTGAAATTTACCTGACTGAAATCGGCCACTCCGTTATGCTGTTATGCTTTCTCGAGGGGCTTTCTCGAGAAAATCGCTGATAATTCCAGAACGGAGTCAGTGGCCGAATTCAACCAGGTAAATTTTTAAATCGATTTGAACTTGTCCACCATTAAATAAGATATATGCAAATATTATTTTCTTGATATCCAGGGAGCAGTGGCCTTTAAAACGGGGATTGTTTTTTTGACTCACCATGTATGTAAATAGACGTTTTGATGGCGTTAGAAATGCTTAGAAAAGAAAGCCATACCATTGATGGGCTTGATCTATTGATTTTGAAAAGTATCAGACGGATTACTGCGACGCAGGCTAACGGATTATATGTATTTTCTACGAGAAATTCTTTGTAAGAAACTCAACTCTCATATCACCAAAAAGTAAGGAACTTCAATACTGTAATAGAATTAATCAAAGAAATCAATAGATCACTTTATTTCTACAAGGATATGAACATCAAGAAATCGAGCCCAGAAACCGTTAAAGAAGCTTCGAGTATACTCGAAACGTGAGAATTTTATATACAGTAATGGGTCAAATTCTTAGTTTCTTGTAAAAACGGTACCCCATTATTTAGGTTTTTTCTTCTTCTTATTTTTTCGTGTTAGTATACTTACTGTTGGTCATTTAGTAATAATTATTGTTCTTGTTGTGTTGATGCCATACCTCAAATAGAGTTGGTGTATTTGCATTTTAAATGAATCAAATAACAAAATACGTATGTTTGTATCATCAAGCATTTGAACATCATTTTCATTAAGGATTTTAGCAGATTTCTCCAATTCGATCCAATTCATGAGACCTGAAACGCCATCCAACTTACTGCTGCATATAAAGAGGTCTGGGCGCAAATAGGAAAAAGGCGCGAAATTCTCGAAAGTGACCCAGACCTCTGGGCGCGCTGTGAAGCTTTTTCATTTCACTGGTCACAGTTTGATTCCAAGAAGCGAAATATTCTGCTTGGTTAAAAGAAGAACCTATTTAAAGCAAGGCAATGATCTGGCAAAGAGCTTAGTGTATTGACTGTTAATTTTCCAACCAGTTTGATATATCTGTCTATTTAGGCCAACAATGAGCCTACAAGGAACTTTGTTATTTTCTTTTCCAAACCTTTCCCTTCAGATCGCAGCTAGCAATTTGAAATGACTGATAAACACAAAATTAAACTGTTTCGTGCTGCAGAAGTTTTTTCTAAGTACGTTTATACTTAAATTCAAAGGGTCTTTTGGTGATTCAAAATTAATAGTGAATGACCTGATATAAAAGATGAGATCTCACAGGTCTATAACAATATGAAACAGCTCAAATCCATGCAACGTCTTGCACAGCGCAAAATATGACTGCACTAAATTTTGCTTTTATCCAACAGCTCTCATCAGACTTTCACTGCAAGGGCATCTGATGAAAAAATCTCAGTATGTACATCTATACACGCCATTTTTATCAAAGAATCATGGCTCTGAACTTTGTAGTATGGTTTCTCAACTGTCAGCCCAATTCTTATAGTAAAAGTTTCTTAATTTTCACAAAATTGAATTTCACAAATTTATGACAATTCACCGAGGGTCCTACTAATGTAGCTTTTAAACACTTTGCAACTCACAACAAAAGTTGAAAAAGTTTCTTAAACCGCCAATAATTTCTAGTAGTTTCTTAATTTCTGGAAAAAGCTACTACAGTTTCTTATGAGTTTCTTATAAAAAAATGAGTGTAGTTCTGATCTTCGATAACGTTTAAAAAGCATCCCATTCTGGCATACAGAAATATGAAATTATTCACCATCTATATTCATTGATTTGTTGAATGAAAGAAAGAAAACAAACAATAAAAAGACACAAGTTTCTGCAATTCAGCAAAATGATTTTCTTCAATTATTATAAATATACAGTTCACAGCATCTTGGTCTTGTCTCACTGCAAAATAAAAGAAAGAAACGTTACTAACAATAATTTTGAAACCATTTTTTGGGCCATCAAAAAGTAATGCCTTCAAAAAGTATGGTTGTATTATTGGTGAAAAGAAAATATAATGCTCTATGAAAATCAAGTGTAAGTAACAGTAACAATTAACAGCAACTGCGGTAAAGTTGTGAATGAACATCCAAAGATGCAGTGAAGGAAAGTATTTTAACGATTTCCTTTCTGTTTGCCAATGATCAAAACCAAATTTACGCAGCCTTAAAATTCCTGAGGGAAAGGAAAGGCGAAAATTGTGATTTGTTGAAATTTGCTGTGTTGTTCCGAACTCGAAAATAATGTTTAGGGAACAATTTGCTAAATAGTTTGATATCGCACTAGTCACATCAAATCGTCAAAAGAGAAGAAAAAATACATACCGTGTCACACTAATTTGAAATTAGCCTATCAGAGACCCTCTTTTCATTTCAAATTAGTGCACAGTTTCTATTCTCATTTATTTTCTTTTATTTTCTGTGACTTGTGTCAGAAATAAAATATTTAGCACATGGTTCCATTACTAAGCGTGATTTTCAATGTCTTGATATGGCTAATGACATCTACCCTACATCACTTTGGCAATCAAAACAATCATGATTGTATTGTTTAAGATTTTTTGATTGCTTTGATTTTTTTATTGCTAACGGAATGCAAGGCTAATATGATACAATTCTTAATGGTCTTCAAAATTGGGTTGGATTGATTCACAGAAGTTTACGATTTCATACCTTCTTTCCTGTTCCAACCTTTGCCTTTGCTGTTCCCCTGACTTTCTTCATTCTGTTCTTTCTTTCTTTACGTTGTTTTCGACTAGCACCTTTCTTTTCAGCAAGGCCAAGTCTTACAAGACGGAACTTAGGCTCATATTTTTTCAGAGCATCCATACTATCATACACCAAAGCAAAGCCAGTGGTCTTGCCACCTCCAAATTCTGTTTTGAAGCCAAAGCACATCACACAATCTGCTGTGGTTTTGTACATTTTAGACAGTTTATCTGCAATTACTGTCTTTTTGACAGTTGCGCTGCCAGGGTGAAGGACGTCTACAACCTAAATTCAAAACAAATTCAAAGGTACAGTTAACTGAACATATCCAAATCATCACATATAATGAAATATTTAATTTAGCCCCATGTCAGCCCTTCCCCAAATTATCAATCCACTATTCTCAATTCATGGTTTGATCCAAACTGCATTCTTTGCTGTTTGTGGAGAATACATTCTCTGCGCAATCTTCGAGAAAACAATAGGACCTTTTGTTTTTCTATTGTTTTCATCTGTGCACTTCTCCACGCAAGAAACAAAGAATGCAGTCTGGCTGGGGTTTGATGAACAACCATAAGATATGCAAGAAGATAGAGGAGCTACAGTAAAAACCCGCACATAAGAACCTATGTTTTTAAAATCAGCCTGTTTGGGTTCTTATTTATGTGGGGGTATCAAAAAATCAGGGTGTAGGTTCTTATCACGGGGTATAGGTTTTTGAATATAAAAAACTTGATATCAACTGCAAATGCTGCGCTACATCTTCATAACTAATGTACAATATAACAACAGTATATGCAAAATTAAGACTCAGTTATCTATACCTGTGAGCCAATTGAAAGAGACTTTCCCTATACTCGTATTGTTAAAGTTCATGACTGATTTTGTTTTTTCTTTTTTGTGTGTAAACCAAAATCTTTTAATAAGAACCTGAACAGAAAATCAGGGTGAAAAGGTTCTTATATATAGGCTTAGAAATCCCAAATTTCAGGCTGCAGGTTCTTAATAAATGAAGGTTCTTATGTGCGGGTTTTTACTGTATTNATATTATTGAGCCTCATTTTGATGCAACCAACGCCGCGAATTTTTCGCGAACTTTGCGAAATACATGAACTTATCCAAAATCCATGGGTTCTCGGACACAGTAACATTTGACAAAAATAGCAAAGAAGATTTTTTAGAGAAAAGCGAAATATTAGTCTATCTTATGCTTGAACAAATGCAAGCGTAACTATTCTGGCAAATCACTTTCAAAAGCTGTTGCAAACTTTCATTTGAACTTGCTAGCGAACTTGGAATAAATCATTATTATTATTGAGGTATTTCCATAGAAATATCTTATTCTTTTACTTTTTGCCTTTTTGAAGACATGCTTCTTTGAAAACTTTTTGCGTTGAAACGTGAAGGGTTACCCAAAATCCATCCAGGGCAGCAACAACTCTCCAGGAGAAGCTAAACTCATTCCCTAAATCAGTTTCTCTTTGTCCTGCTCCTGCTACCAAGCAAAAAGCCAGTACTCTTTCAAAATTAGACTGATTGATAGCGGAAATGTGTCACAATTCTTTTCTTGGTCGATTTTGTGGAAAGGGAACCTACAATCATGGTATCTCACTTAGTTCAAGCACAAAATATCTCCAAAGCCATCATTCCTTCAATCTCTTCCATGACCTGCTCTTGATCAAAAGATTTTGACGTTGTTTACAATTTTCACAGGTGTTTTGCAAAAGAAACAGTTGAAATAATCTGAAGAAATGTTTGTCATCTCAGTTCGTATTTTTGAAATCATATCAATGAACTATGACCTTACATGTACAATTTGATTGTAAATTTCCGAAACAATTTGGCCGAAAAGACCCTTGTTTCAATAGTTTTCCTTTTGGACAACCACAGGATTTCGATGGGAAACCATGATATATTAGCTTGCTATATATGGGCATATGGAGAACAAAGGAGAACAATGGAGCATTCGAGATTGAATACACCCACAGAATCACTTCCGGTGGGCGAAGTCATTGCAAAGCTGAAGGAGGAAACAGTACAGAAGTGACATTACTGATGTGAAGACTTTCAAGACACGACTACTTTCCAATAAAGCAATTTACACATTTAAAAATGGCTGATACATCATATGAGGTTATTTTGGATGGTGGAGGGCCATGGGGCTTTCGTCTCCAGGGCGGCAAAGACTTCAGCACTCCTTTGAATGTATCGAGGGTAAGTGGGCCTAAGTGTTGATTATCTCTCAGATTGCTCGAGTAAGCACTTGTTTTTGATCGTCTAAGTCACAGAGCTTAAATATAATCTTAAAGGATACATTTGTTAGTATTTTAACCTCCCGATAACAGTGATGTTTTGTTTCATTGATGATCATAATTTAAAATTTAAATTTCGTCTAAATAAAGGTCACACCTGGGAGCAAAGCTGCACTCAAACAAATGATGGCTGGAGATGTTATTAGTGAGATCAATGGTGTTGCCACCGAAAATCTTTCTCATATGGAAGCACAGAATCACATCAAGAGTGCAGGAAGCACCTTGCAATTGAGAGTCAGGTATGGGACGATTTTCCAATGCCATATTTATCAAATTTTATCATCTAAATGACAGGTCATCATGATGACAAAAAAGGGCAGACCCGGATTGTCACTTTCATTTTGTCGTCGAAAACAAAGGAAAAAGGTGTTGCACATGAGGAGAAGACTTCAGTAACAACAAAGATATGCTCACCTGCAATAATCTGTGTTAAAATGTTGTCTACTTGTAGAATAGAATTTTTCACATATTCTTGTCCTTAATCTTTGATTAAAATTGAAATTTGAGGAGGTAAACATGCCTTGCTGTGCAAAATAGAAAGGTGTAAAATAGTATTTCACTTTTTGTCGTAGTTTTGGTTTCAAATTTTGGTTTCTTATTTATGTTAGCAACATTTAGATATGATGAAAACTTATGGGGCTTTGATAAAAATTGTGAAAAGCCTTTTTAAGTCCTACTCTTAATTAACTTGCAGCTTAACTCGTAGTTCCTATCTTGTTTGTCTATGTTTAATGTAATGGCCATGGGGTAGATGAACTTTTGTGCACCACATGGTATCATATGTTTATTTTTTGTAGTAACATTTTATGAGAATAAAGAAAAAGGTCTTTGTAATAGGCATGACATGCTTTGCCACTAAAAAAGAGACAAAATGGACAAAAAAAGAGACAAAAGGGACAAAAAAAGAGACAAAAGGGACAAAAAAAGAGACAAAAGGGATCCAAAGTACCAGCTAAGAACATAAAAACCATATCTTGAAAATAGAACACATTAAAATGTTGATCTGAAATTTAATAAAATTTGAATTGAGCTCTTATCTAGCCAATCAGAATGCTAGGTTAATCTTGATGTGGTCATGAAAGAATTTCACAATGAGTTTGCTTATTAAGAAATTGCTTTGTCTACATAGTTACAATTACTTCTTGTTAGTTATTCATGAAGTCATGTCTGATCTTTACTGTATTCAGTGTCAAATGAAAAATGATAAGTTAATTCAACACAAATTTAAATTACTTAATTTAATCAGCTGGGAAAATGAGAAAGAAACAACATTTATATTGTCCACTGTTGTCTCATACCAAATATCACCAACCATTAAGAAGGGTACTGCTTCTAAAAAATCTGGACCATATAAACATAAATGTTTTACTTAGTAGCCAATATGTTCAATTAGATTAAAACATTATTTGGCTGAAATCAGCCACTCTCCATTTAAAAAGTTATCAGGAATTTACTGAAGAAGGCTCCTTCCTAAAAACCTTGGGAAAAGGCTGGACATGATGATAAAATTGAACCTCTATAAAAGCTATAGTGCTGATATTAGAGGAACAATAGCCATTCAAATTGAAACTATTCTTTTTACTCAGCCAGTGGAATATTTTTCAAAGGTCTCTGCAAAATTTGATTGAAAAAATTCAAGACATTGAAAGTGTCCCTTTTTTTGGCAATTTTAAGGGATAAATGACATTTTCAAAAACCAGGTTTATCAAAGGCGGGTGATTTGGTCTGAGTGCTGATTTGTTGGGAAGCTTAGAGGTTAATGATGAAAGAGAGGTGTTTGTTACAAAGGGATATTATGGTTTCCTGATTTAAACCAAGCCCACAGAGGAAAGTTGCAATGAATTGGCAATGTTTCAAAGTTACTAGAAATGTTTCTCATGTCAATGTCATGATTTCAAATTGGGACGCAGACATCAGGGAAGTGGCTCAAGTTTCTGATTGACACCCAAAATGGCAAAAGAACCTTTTTTCTCTTGATTTTAGGAGGGTTGTTGCAGCTCACTCCTTCACTCATATTCCTTCAGACCTGAAGATGAGAGAGGTATCTCTCAGAAAGTCGCTCACATTAAACAAATCTGATATATGTTCCCAGGGGGGTACTCATATATATTTAGGATAGGGGTGCTCAGGCTGGGGTACAAACCATCAACCCAAAAAAATAATTCCTAGCATAAAAATTGACCCAAAAAAATAAGTTTTTATTACCCTACACACCCAAAAAAGTAACAAAAAAGTAACATCCGTTTGTAAATCATGCTTTTCTATATTTTTTAAACTGTTCTCATATATATTTGAGACGCAAAAAAATAATCCAGAATTTCATGAACCCAAAAAAATAACTGTACAATTGACTGACCCAAAAAAATAACTTTTGCCCAAATTTTAGACCCAAAAAAGTAACCTGAGCATCCCTATCCTAATTATATATGAGTACCCCCCTGGGTTGGTGATCTG
This sequence comes from Aurelia aurita, assembly GCA_004194415.1. Taxonomy (NCBI): domain Eukaryota; kingdom Metazoa; phylum Cnidaria; class Scyphozoa; order Semaeostomeae; family Ulmaridae; genus Aurelia; species Aurelia aurita. Next base: position 329,210 of record REGM01000059.1, on the reverse strand, counting down.
CCTCAAATGGTATGGTACATGAGTACCCTCCCTGGGTATATGTTATGATAAATCTGTTTTTTACGAAAACTAGCTAGATATGCCTACTAAATCAATGAAATCAAAAATTTCAAACTTTATGCTGAATGAAAATAACCAGGTTTCTAACAATAACTCTACAGCAGGCCATCTTGTTAGGTCATTTTCATGCTTGGGAATCAAATTCAATATCATTTCTTTTTACAGGAAAGGGGCAGGCACAAAAGTCCTCACTCAAACAAATGTTGTCCATTCAGCCAACGTTGATCATTCCTTCAACCCAAAACCAAAACCATTTGGAGCTAGTTCATCACCAGTCATGCAAACATCTGTGACAGTGAAGATATCTTCTCCAGCTCCGCCAGTTCAAGCTCCGAAGTTTGACCCAGGAGCATATGCTAGAAAGAAGTGAGTAATATTCTGTTAATGTATGACAATAAAATAAAAAATATGTTGGAAGTTATAATTTTTCTTTTCATAAAAGTACGAGCAAAGTTCTTACTGACCCAGGCCCGAAACAAGTGTAAAATTTATAGCTTTCTCTGGGGCTCCCTAATGCAGCCTGTTTTATCAAGGTGGAACCATATTACGGACCACGGAATCACGGACCACGGAACTGCGGATCACGGAACTGCGGAACATATAAAGAAACCTCGCGAAGGAGAGTAGTGGAACCAGTAGAGATCCTGTAAGATTTTTTAATTAGATCATGAATTCTGGTCCTTATTCCACAGCTGTTGTAATAATAGTATACTGTTATATTCTATGTTATCTGTATGAAGTTTACACACAAGTGTATGAGCCAAGAGGCTGGGGGTGGCAGCCCCCTAATGTTCGAAAAATGTGCAAAAATTGGCCATATTCAGGCAAAATATCTACCTAAAGTTCGGGCAGCCCCCAGATATCATCTTCCTGTATATGCTTATGACTTTGTACTTGTTGTTCTTAGGAAAGAAGAACTAGAACAACGAAAGAAAGATCAAAGCAATGTAGCAGGAGATTCAGACATCCTAAAGATGATTAACGCTACAACAATAAGCAAATCCCCTTCCCCAACACCTGCTTCTCCAAGTGAAGGTAACCCTTTTTGCTTTTTTTATTTCCACTTACAGTAGCTTACGTTTTTCATGAAGTATCATATTGTCGTTTGGCAACGGATATGGTGCACCAGGAGACTGTTTAGTGGTACACTTGCCTCATTTTGTGCCATATACGAAAAGAAAGACAACATAGCAAAATGGAACATGCAAGTGAAACAAGTTATCCCCATTTTTGAGAAGTCGAGGTAAGGTTGTTACTGTTTTTGTTTGTTTATTTGTTTGTCAGTTGCAAATTTCTTTCACTGATTACAATTGTCATCATTTGTCACCACTTCATCATCAAGCGCCATGCTTTCCATTACATCTGCATTCTACTGCCCACTGTTTTTGTTACAGAGTCACAAGTGAAACAAGGCATGCCTGATTTTTAAGAACCTAAGTACACACCTCTGTCACTTGATTTTTTCTCTAGGGGTTGCCTCTACATCGAAGATTCATTTTGATGTTTAGTCAAGAGCACCAAAACATGGAAAAAAGTAAACACAACTCAACTACGTCTTGATATATCTCATCCGACGTAGAATTTCACCAGGGACTTTAATTGTTTTTGCTTCAAGGGAATCTAAGCATATAAAAATGACTCAAGCCACTTGCAGTCAAATTCTAGCCTATCACATATCAGTATTTTTGTTGACGTATGTCATTTACCCAAATATGGCTCGGCACGTGTCACGGTCTCCTGTCTTTGCATGGCTGATTTTTCCAAGGCTTGTATGTGCTTAGATTCCTTTTAACTCGCTAACCCAAATAGTAACCACATTTTTTTTAATTTCTATTTAGACACATAATCACGGGCTTTAGGAAACTCTGAATTAAAAATTAGATTTTCCGATGATACATCGAGTATTTTCCTAATTTATATTTCAATCCTGATACATCGAGGGAGAAGCGCGTGGCAGAGTGACGTGACCTAGAGCCATTATGCCACTCAACACTCTGCCACGCGCTTCTCCCTCGATTTATCACGATTGAAATATAAATTAGGAAAAATACTCGATGTATCATCGGAAAATCTAATTTCTAATTCAGAGTTTCCTAAAGCCCGTGATATAATAAGATGATCATAGATAAGCATCCTTCTGATAAAAAACTCGATGAAGGATAAACCAGAATATTAATAATGAATTTGAATGAAAATAATCACGTTATTTACTTGGTAACATAATCCCTCATAAAAATAATCCACTTTACTTTTCGCTTTAAAGTTTGTGAATTTCGCTGATTTAAGCGTCCATTTCGCCATTCTAGTAAAACTGAGTCATAGTAATAAATTTATAAATCACTTTTGGACAGTAGCAGCGAACCAAACCTTTCCCCGTAGCATGTCAAGGTCACTTTTAACCTGTTTATATCTGGAGGAAAATGGGATTGCCTTGACCACATTTAAAATCTTTTTTTGTGATATTGGATTGAAACGAAAAGGAGTTACCTCCAAGTTAATGAGAGCTGTCTCGTTACTAGGCCGTTTGAATACATAGCCTCACACGGTTGCAGTAATCTTTGCTGCAAACGGCTCCCTGTAAGGTGCCTGTAAAGTATCTTTAATTGACAATATATGGTTAAATTTAAGGCTTTCCTTGGGTTGGAGCAACATTGGAAAATCGCGTAAAGATTTCTAAACAACCAGTCTCAACTTCTGTTCTTGTTGGTGCGCGACCATTGCTTCTGGGTTTGGTTGATCAATTATCCATCCAACAAATTAAAGGTCCATTATTGTCAACCATGATCCTTTGTGCGCCGAACGAAAAGCAAGACAAAGAGAACATATGGTTAGCAATGGGTCTTTAAGTTATCCATCCAACAAAGATTACGNTTAAGGCTTTCCTTGGGTTGGAGCAACATTGGAAAATCGCGTAAAGATTTCTAAACAACCAGTCTCAACTTCTGTTCTTGTTGGTGCGCGACCATTGCTTCTGGGTTTGGTTGATCAATTATCCATCCAACAAATTAAAGGTCCATTATTGTCAACCATGATCCTTTGTGCGCCGAACGAAAAGCAAGACAAAGAGAACATATGGTTAGCAATGGGTCTTTAAGTTATCCATCCAACAAAGATTACGGTTAACAAAGATTAAGGTTTGCAGCAAAGATTACGAGGAATTTTTCGAAATTATGACTAAAAAGAGAAGTACAGTTGTCTTTTTGGACAGTTAGGTCTCACCTGACCAGATGATGCTTCTTGGCTATTCGCAGTTCGGTTTACCGATTGGAGGAATTACAATGTTTGTCGGATAGACTTACTCCATGTCTCATTCATTAAGTCATGCGAAGGAGTTACCACTGGGAAGGAATAAGCCACTGGGCCTAAAGGAAAGAGACTTCCAGCATTTATAAGCGTGGAAAAGACAACTGACCAACCATTTCAAATATGTAGCGTCGTGTCTGTTGGCGTGGAGAAGGCAAGCCCCGGGGGGTAACTTCCATATATAGAGCAACAGGAACGTGCCGCCCATAAGGATGGGTTTTGAACCTCGAGAATCCCTAAATATGGGTCTCAAAATGTAAATGTTCCACTAGAAATGGGTAGCTTTTCAAATTGCAACAGGAAAGTTTTCGAGTTTTTGTTTTTAATGTTTGATTTTTTTCGCTTTAGTTCTGAAACTTGGTTGGTGGTAACTTTATCTTCATAATTGTGTGTTTAAAGTGAAATGAAGCTTTATTTGTAGCAAGTTCAAGAGGCTTTTCCCCTCAAAATCCTTAAAAATGGGTATGAAAATGGACCGAAAATCCTTAAGGATGGGTCTTTCCCTAAAAATTGAGCGGCACGTCCCCGTCATCCCAAGATTCAAGTTACCCCCCCCCCCCGGGGGGCAAGCCAATTCTTTGTGTTTGTGTGGCGCTGAAAAAGACTGTTGAATTGGATATCAGCCTTCTGTTCAAAAGGGCAGTCCTTCCCATCGCTGACCCATTTAAAAGACAGTGTTTNTAATTGTGTGTTTAAAGTGAAATGAAACTTTATTTGTAGCAAGTTCAAGGGGCTTTTCCCCTCAAAAACCTTAAAAATGGGTATGAAAATGGACCGAAAATCCTTAAGGATGGGTCTTTCCCTAAAAATTGAGCGGCACGTCCCCGTCATCCCAAGATTCAAGTTACCCCCCCCCCCCGGGAGGCAAGCCAATTCTTTGTGTTTGTGTGGCGCTGAAAAAGACTGTTGAATTGGATATCAGCCTTCTGTTCAAAAGGGCAGTCCTTCCCATCGCTGACCCATTTAAAAGACAGTGTTTTCTATAGACAGGTTAATCGGATCTTGAAATGACTCGTTGCTAAATATCTGTTTTTTATGAGAATGAGCAGATAATTTTAAGGAACAATAGGATCTGTTTTGTTCAGCTGTCGAAATATGATGAATGTTGATTTGCCAACTCGCGACTAAACTACTCAATTTTGCATAACCATTTCTACATCTTTAACGAGCACAACGTTTTCTTGACTAAATTCTGTTCGTCAAATCTCACCAACAAAATTGCATATTTAAATTATAAACTCAAAGATGGCATCAGGGAGAAAAGGTATGTTAGAGAACTATCTTAATTGTGTGCTTTCCGTTGACTTTGCCTGTAAAATTTGTGTACAATACTTTGTGTTTTTGTTTGTCCTGGTGAGTATTTAGGAAATGTTTTAACATTGTGTTTGTTGCACCGAATCAAAAGTTTGTTGTTTAGATAGATTCAGATATAGACTGGTGGAAAATTATTGATGTCTTAAACCAATCAAGATATGCAGTTAGTATTTTTGTCTTGTTAAACATTTTCCATTTCATTGGTTAGGACAATAAGAAAGACATTTAAAAGAAGAATGCCCACCCTCTAAAGACAATTCATGATACAAGATTTCTAAAACCCTGTGTAACAAATACTCTAACAGTTTTCCTGTGATGTTGTTCTAAATGCCGCTGCTACGCTGCTACAATTGTAAATTATTAGCTTCTTGTTTAGTTAGGCCCATAAGTTGTGGTAAATAAAGGCATAGTCATGAATTTTGTATGATGCTGCTTCTCATGAATGTTTTTGTTAAAAACAGCAACCAATTAATTAGTTTTATTGGCATTAAATTACTTTTCTTATTCAATAAGTCCAGGATATATGTGTCTAGAAATGCATGGATACTCGCATGGATACACATTAAGCAACATCCCAAAGTTTGAAAAGAATGATGTGACAAGGAGGGGAAGTGAATTGGTTGTAACTGTTTTCTAACGATATGATTGCCCTTTAATGATGATGTAATGCTGGTGCTGCTTGTGTGAGTTTTACTTAAATAATTTAAACAAAGATCAAGTAAAGATAGATAATAAATGTAGACGAAATAGAGATATATCACAAAGTGAATTAAAGATAGAATGGCAAAATTAAAGTGTTTGGTGAAGCACTTCTTCAGTGCAATTAACTTTCATTAATTGTTATCCATAAAAAAATATTAATGTTTAACCTTGTTGAATAAACTCCTAATTCTAAAACCAAAAATTCATCTTGAAAACTATATACACAGACATTTCTGTTTCGTTAAGTTTCTAAAAAGTTAATTGAGTGGCTTACTTTGTTCATGGATAGGATATGTGCAGCCAACCAAGACCACCTTATTTTACGCCCATTTGACGTAGGAGAGTTTGCTTGGTGGTGTTATTTTTAGAGATCATGAATATTCGCTGTTTTCTAAGCTCTGAGGCTAGACTGATTACAGAGTCATAGTTATCGCTATTGATAGACTGATGGATGCCCAAACTGTGTATGAGCGGTCTCGGTTTGGTGCAAGTCTCGTTTTGATGAGCAATTACTGGGACTCATCGTAATCAATCTACTCCGAGGCGTCGAATCGATTACTTTGATTGCATCAGCCAGTCATTATAATGCCTTGATAGGAAAAGAGCCCAGGTTACACACGCATGCGCATAGGCAAACATTAGCTTCTTTGTGAGAGCACCCTGCAACATTTCTCCAAGAAGTAACACTTAACAGTAATACTTTCTTTCTTAGGCCTCAAACTCTTGATTTGTCATCCCAAAAAGCATATTTATTCAAGCATTTCCATACATATGATATAGCTGATGATATTGTTCCACGCAGTTACTGGTCTGTCCCTGGTAGGTTAAACATGGAACGCGCTTTCAGTGGGGGTGGGCGGGGGGGGTATTATTCTTAAAAAAGTGTCTAAATTTCTCCACCAAAGTGACATTCTCTGCCAACAGATCTATTGATGATGAATTATAAATTTATCATTAAACGCGATCACTGTACCCCTAATCTATCACTGTGCCCTTATTTGCATATAGCTACCCCCTTTTCCGTAGCCATAGCTCCTTACACGAAAACCACTTCGTTTAGTTTCTGGAAGTTTTCCTTCCTTAACTCTGCCGAGTCAGCCATATTATCCATTTAGTCCAGGAGACCCACTGAAAATTCTTAATTACCTCCTCCACAGCAGCTACCGGATCAGACCCTGGCGCGTTTCGTATGGTATACAGTGGTCGTGATATTCACGAGGAAGGTACAACAACAATAACATTTTCTTATCTGAAGAAGCGATCTGACCCATTTGAATCAGACCTATTGGAATGGAATTGGATATCATATAGTTTTATCAATAAGCTCTTGGCCTTCCATGTCCATTCCTGGTCCGATTTACATCGCTGGCCATCTAAATTTATATATTTGGGTCACTTGCATTGTGGTCCATCTTTTGCATTTGTGTGACGTCAATTTTGTATTCTTGTCCCTCATGTCTATTGTTGTCAAAATCACCATAGAAACTTTCATTGTCCTTGCTTCAAACCAAGCCTTACCCGTACGCAGTAGCGTCTAGCAATGGGTCAGATCGTTTCTTTTTAACTCTTACAATATTTTCAATATTTCTAGCTCAAACCACTTGTATCTTTCCATCTAAAGTATGTATATGCTTCCCCTTTCCTGCCAAATATTTTTATGGGTCCGATGGGTCATCAAGGTCTTGCAACATCAGAAGAAAATAATTATCTTTCGCTGATCATTGTTCACCTACTTATGCTTATCCTGTGAGATTTTTGTTTTTAATAATAGATTTGAAGATTGCTTTGAAAAGCGAAACGAGCATGATAGAAGCATAGCCTCTAAATCTTTGGTATCTATAAAATTAGACTGTGACGTCATCAAATTGCTAAATCGTAAACTAGAAAAGCTACAGATTTCTGCTTGCAGCCATCTTGTAGACCTTCATAAACTATGGCTTTCCTGAAGCTTGTAGCGTTTTTCATATTTTAATTTAGGATCTACGATTATTCTAATTTTTTCAAAACTTTTAACGAGTTCTTTCAATAAAAAGAGAACCGCTGTTATTCTGAAAATAATCAAGATATTAGAAAGGCTACGTTATAGCAACTTGCCTGAAGTTCCTTTCAAGCCATAAAATCAAACGAAGAAGCATTAACCATCCATGCAATGTTTTTTAAAGATTTTGAGGCTATGCTCAAGATGCATAATATATTTTCTCAGATCTCTAGTATATTTCATGATGGTCTCGACTTTCAAAGCAATCTTAAAATGGTGTTCCACAAGAAAAATTTAGGTTTTTTTTCATAAACTTTAAGCAACTATTTGTAACATGTCTCAACTTGACAAAAATTAAGCAGAACCTTCCCTAACAGCTAAACCTATAGTAAAGATTAAACATTTCAGTTAGGACTAATTTCTAATCACCTTTTTTATCAGCGTCCCCTGGATCAAAATCGGTAATCGATAGCTTGAAAGACAAAGTATCACAGGAGAAATCCGGACTGAATTCTGAGAGCAAAGTTCCATCGCGTGCTTTCCAAATGCTACAAAAACAATTAGATGATGAAGAATCTGAAGGTATTGTAAACAACGCTAAACATGCCAGTCCGCATTTTATCATACCACCAGTCCCTATTTTATCATGCCAGTCCGTATTTTATCATACCAGCCCATCTTTACGCATGCTATGCTTGTTTTACGCACCCTTTACCCTTTACGCACGCAAACATCATTCCATCTTTTACACATACCACGCACAGTGCATTGCGCGCCATTTTTTGTTCTTGTTTCTTGTCATCATTCGCAGAATATCCACACCATCATATTAGCCCGCTTTTTATCCATGTTAATCCATCTTTTGTTCCACAACACCAACGATTTATTCCTTCAAACTCTTGACAACTTACGAAAGAAATATGGAGTTTCGGAGAGAATTTCGTTGACTGTGTTTTCTCTATCTTACTGACTTGACTGACCATTAACAATTGAAGTACTGACCAATGACGTAATGCTTTTATGTAGAAGCTTCATAAAACACAGTAGAGATTAACTTGTTAACAAGACTACAGGACCAAGTAAGGGTCTTGTTAGGCGGCTAAGAACTTTATTTACTTTGTTCCATGTATTTCAGGACATGTACTGTGATACAGAATTTCAAGTCAGTTCTGTAGTTATGATAATCAGTATAGGATAGATGTTGTTCAGTTTAGTTTGATTTAGATTTATTTAGATTCAGTTCATGGTGGTCGGATTAGGATCCCACTTAATCTAGATCCTGTTTAGATCCAATCCAGTTTCAGTTAAACTCAGTAAGATTAGATCTACTTCGAGTCAGTTCAAAGTGTTGTCAAATTTTTGTACTGTGAAACTAAAAATTAAAGCGTTTATCATTGTATTTATCGCGATCTGTCGTATTTACGATTTCTGTATGATAAGTTGTAATTTGTTTAGCCATATTTGAACGTTGTGTATGGTAGACATGTCTAGCAGTTTGTCCTTCGTGAAACGTAACGTATATGCCAGTACCTTTTTGAGGGCTCTTTGATTATTGTATCAATTGCAAGTTTCACCGGTCATACTTTCGAAGTGGTGATTATTTTTATTTGAATTTTACTCAAAAGGCTATCATTTGGTAACAAAAGAAACTATGGAATTGATTTTAATATAATTCGACCAATGCACGTCTTTATAAGCAATACAACATTTGTCGAGGTTGAACAAGTTTATGTCTGTTCTAGGGACATAGTGAGGACATTTTGCGTCCATCCTTAATATCTAGCCTGGTTCCTTGATAGCCACAGTTTTACTAAATATATATTTTATTCCCATAGCCTCCTCCCCACAAGACATTATCGACGCTTTAAAGTTACGGCTAAGGCCCGAGGATCAAACCTTGCATGAATACGAGGTAGTCTCCCACCAAGTGCCAAATCCACCTCGACCACCCCCAGTTCCAATGCAACCCCCGAATATTCCGAATATGAATTATCAAAGGCAGAATTTTATTGCACAAATCGAAGGTAACGTGTGCGTGTTTCATTTTAGCGTGTTTTAGATTAAATTATCGTGTTATTTTTATTAAATACGGGATAAATTAGAAAAAGAAATTTCGTTACAGATAGGAGAAGAGCTTCCGTGTCACGTTAAACTTTTTACCTTGAACAGTCTTTAGCCCAGAATCTTTCTCTCGAACGAAGGAGATAAGAAAACGTCTTTTGGTCAACTTTCAAGACTTAAGAATCAAGGCTAAGACAGATCAAGCCTTCAATTATTCAAAAGCATCATGTTCATGTTTTTTGTAAAAATATGCACAAAAGTGTATATTAATTATTACTGCAGTCCTCTGCAAAGTTTGGCAGACAAATTTGTTGAATTCGGAAGTTTTGCAAGAGCTTAAAATCCTATCCATTTGGTCCTGTGTTTCTGGGCAAAATACCCATTTTTATGTGCCAGTGAAATAGAAAATAAGCGAAATCCTTCGATGAAGTGGGTATCGTTTCCTTTTTTAAATAGTCTGTGAAAATAGGACAAAGACTCATCTGTCTGAGACCCGAATTTGGCTTAGACGTCAAGATGGCTGTGATGAAAATTCGGCTGAGAGAAGAATTTAGCGTTTGTCGGAAGTTCTTGCCCATCAACATAAGTTACTTATTTTACTTAAATATTTGTTACTTGATGTGATCATCTTGCTTAGACGTAGACGGTCTGCATGCCCTGAAAAGCCTGCCCATAACCAATTGCATCCCTTTTTTCCACCCCCCCCCACCACCATTTTATTTAGAATTCCATGATTCAAGCCCGTTTACATTGAAGAATTTGTTCTTCACGAATTTGTTGATCCTTGGATGAGGCACGGTGAAAATTGTGCTGTGCGTTCTAATTTGGTGATTGCAAATCATTTCACAGGTTGCTGCTTTTGAAACACCTATTACAATTTACTGCAACCAGTCTCAGGCAAAAATGGTTGGCCAATTGCTTTGTTGTTAAACTTTCATTTTTTCATTTTATAAAAAATAAAACTGTTAAACTGTTCTTCGAGAGACGATAACTCAGAAAAGTTTAAAAATCTGCGGTTGAAAGATGGATGGTTCTAGGATTTTCAGGAATTCGTGCTCAGAAATTTCTCAATGAAAGAACATACATAAGAAATATTTTGAGGTAATCCGGGGGTAATCCACCATTGGTTAATGGAATTAAGAGTTTTTGACGTTTAGTTTTGTGACGGAATTAAACGGAAATGTCGGCTAGTTTCAGAGATTCCAAGTAGCTTCCCTACGGGCAAGGCATTAAAGTTAGTTGACGGAGCTAAAGCCAACGTCGTTCCAAAAATAGTTTCAATTCAACTCAATTAAAATTTAGTACACAATTGAATTGACCAATCAGCGCTTGCCTTTCCACACATGACTGAAGTGATCACGTGAAATTGGAACCACAGAAACAAACTGATCACGTGAAATTGTTGATCACACAAAGTTGGTCAATTTTCATTGGCTAAGATACCAGATCTATTTTTATCTTACCCAGTCCCCTGCATATGCAGCTCTGAGTTAGCTATTTATCTCCGTCAACTAACTTTAAAAGAACTAAGAAAGAAGCTCGTTATATAGGTCAACGCAAATTTGGAAGATGTTGTTAAACCAAATTTGGCCTAAAGCGTATTTACGGGTGCCATAGCTGGTGTAGTGCCCTGCAGATCCCCTGCAGATGTCCCGACTTTGGGGAGGCAAGGAAACACCAAAGTTACCTTTTTGTTGACCAAATGATTTTTCTGCAATGCACTTATGCGATAGTGAAATAAACATAGGGGAAAATGTTGCACCGCTGACCGAAACACATTTGTGCCTGCAGAATTCTTCTGCGAACGAAGAACATCGGCAAGAGTCAGAGCAAGAGTATAGGAAGAGGGGTCGAATTCGTTTCCCATGTGTCATAAATGAAGAAGAATTTTTATGGTAGGAATTGAACAAGTTTCTGCCAGATCCTTCAGTTTTATCTTGTTTCTAGATTTAGGACGTTGCTTTCTCGCTTGATTCACATGTTTTTCTACTTGAGAGATATTAGGTTTCTTTTAATTTGGCATCAAAGATTGTTGATTGGCTAAATGATTAGCGTTTTAAAGAGTTAAAATTCAAATATTTGAGATTGCTTTGAAAGCCATAGATGACCAGTGCTTAGAAACAGATCCAAACTCAAACTTTTGAAATCTCCTTTTTCTTTTTTGATCAAATAATTGGATGTTTAAAATCCAATCTCTTCACGATTATCACAAAGAAGTCATCTCCAAGAATTTTGTATCAGATGTCATGAATGAGAATTCCACACTCAAAAGATTTACTATTTCGGACAGAGTAAATTGTTGCTGTTGCTGTGCACGTCTGTCACTCACTCGTTTTTGTTTGCTTCTCTGTTATCCCAAGTCAGTGTTGGATTTGCTGACAGGCCAACAAAATACAGTACTTTCAAACTTTCCCGAGGTTCCTCCCAAGTCAGTGTTGGATTTGCTGACAGGCCAACAAAATACAGTACTTTCAAACTTTCCCGAGGTTCCTCCCAAGTCAGTGTTGGATTTGCTGACAGGCCAACAAAAGACAGTACTTTCAAACTTTCCAAAAGTTCCTTAAATTCTTGATACGGGCTTTTCTGCTGGATGTAGTAAATTTTTCATTCTGTTTTATTTAGCCAATAGACAGTTCTAAATTCTTGGGAGTCAGAAATTCATGGAAATTCCTCGACGATAAAGAAATCTTGGAAGTTCATTATTTACTTTGCTAAATTCATGCCAATTTCCAATGCATTACCTTTTTGGATCAAATTTGATCAATTACTATGAATAGTACACTGACAATTCATCGCCAGATTGTTAAGTTGTTAGAGCATGGACATAAATATTCCCTGGTCGTGGGTTCGATCCCGCTCTGATCAAATTAATTGCTCAAACTGTTCTCTGTAATCTTAACTTTCCCAAGCCATCCCTATCTATCAAAATATCATAAAGTTCTCGTACTATCGTATTCCCTGTTCCAGAAACTCTGTACAGTTAGTAAAATACCGGTCCTCTATTCTTAAAGCGGTTATCAGCCAAAACACCGGTTACTTCCTTGGTCATAACCGCTGATTCAAAATGCTTCTATAGCTATGTAGCTGAAGGGATCAACTTTTGAAATCGCTGTTTGTAAAAGATTTGAACAAAGGAACGAAAACAAAAGATCATTCTAAAGACAATAAGATAAGAACAAAGGATTGTCGCACAGTAAGGCCAACAGTAAACAATGGAGAGATTGTTGTAGACTTTAGAGATCTCAAACTGCAAACTTTTCTATTTGATCAACGACCGAACGTTTGTTAAGGATAAATCGAAGTATTAAGTGTAAAATCTTGCCATTTAATGCACGTATCGCTTCGATTTAGAGAACATATGGGCAGGCTTTTCGCATGCAACTCGTTAACCGTGCCTAAACCAAGTTAGTTAAATCAGTGGAGTATTGAGTATTAGTGGTTGATTTAAGTTATAAGTAGATTTAAGATGTCAGAGAATTCAGAAAGAAACGATTCAAATAAATTGATTCGGAGAGTCTCCTACCCAAGAGTCAGATCGGAACCAAAGAATAACAACTTCAAAATGGCGAGACCTAATGCCCCAGGTTTGTTTTTCTTTTTCAAACTTTTCATCTCTTGTTTATTGTCATCTTACTTTAATAATTGTATCATTTTCTGGTAGAATTAGATAAAGTTGTAATTGTTGCAATTTCGCCGCATGGAAATGGAAAACGGAACTCATTAGGTGAAAATTTCTGAAGACAGTGCAAGCCCTTTTGCATCAAATTGCAATTACTTTTGAAAATTCTTTTTCCTTTCATTAATGAAGTAAGGGTATTCAAATAGGCTTTAATTTATAGATCTGTAAGAATTGTAGATCTACAATTAAGTTCTTTTGGTCATCGTTTGTTATTGGTAGCAATTTGAGCTTGAGAGGTCTTGCAAAATACACGGTTTCAAACTGTTTCTTGTTTGATCTCTTGCTCCCTTGATCACATTCATCATTGGTAGCAATTTGAGCTTGAGAGGTCTTGCAAAATACACAGTTTCAAACTGTTTCTTGTTTGATCTCTTGCTCCCTTGATCACATTCATCAAATACAAGGATTAAGTTTATTTTCTACAAGAAAACGGAAGAAATTGTATCTATAACTTTATAGTACAAGTATTTAAGAGATGTTCTCAAATCTCAGACTTCATACAGATATGTTTCTGAAGCATTCATTGTTCTGTTCACATATAGATGACGTAATGTCAGCAATAGATATAACTATTTATGTAGCCTAACTTTTCAAAAAGATTTACAAATGTTTTGTTCCAGAAAATGTCTCACTTGTATCCGTTTGGAACATTTTACTCGTACTTTGTATATGTCCTTTTGTTACCTAAAAACTTGGCCGATTTTTTCGAGGCACTTTTAAATGCATTTTGGCATAGTTTAGCAGTGAGAGCAAACCACATAACTATTGCTACAGCAAGTACAATTTAAGGTTTAAATACATCTATCCTTTTTAATCAATTTAACTGAATTGGGTTTCACAGATTGGCAAAAGTATTTTTTGATGTCATGATTGATTTTGAAAGAGGAAACGTCTGAAATATTATTTGAAGTTCCTACTCGTTGCTGTACGGCTATAAGAAACAGTGTTTTGTCAGGAATTTCTATGTTATTTTAGATAACAGGTAGTTTTAATAACTTTTCAACAATGATGAAAATATTACAAAAACATGAAACATAAAGAACCAAGTTGATCAAACGTTAATCAAATTTAGCAAGACCTATAAAGGAAACATTTTTTGTTTAGTGACATTCTCTCGTTGTTTTCATTTAGGACATTTCCATACGAGATGACAAATTTATTAAATTTTCTTTTTCGGAGCATCTTTGAAATGATTTTATCAAAAGTCGTGAAATAACATTGAATTTTAATGAAATAGTTGGAAACTCAAAACATTAAAACCTCTCCTTTCAAGTTTTTTTCCGGAGTTCCTTTATTAATGCTGTTAATTTTGAAGTTCTTGGTTGCATCGCTTATAACTTATGAGGAGAAAAGAGCTAAAGATTTATAGGGAAAAATTTCAATGATTAACAAAGAAGTCTGTTGAAATACGTGTTATTCGTTTGCTGAAGTATTTGTTTTTAAGTCACATGTGTACGAGTCATATCTCAGAAATTCCATCCTTTATTAAACTGTTTTTCTGGATTTTTTCTTCATATTTTTCCCACGGTGTATGATAAAAGTTCCCTGCTAAACGTTATGTATAATGAGTGGCATCCAGCATCGATAGCAAGGGGATAAATTAATCTTTTTTATTGGATTGATGCTTTTTGGTTTTATTTTTAATTCGTTTTTCTTTCAGACCCACCACCCCTTAATAGAGATCATGTTTTCAAAATGAGTTACGACACGCGGGATATCCATTCTGCAGGTTTGTTTCGCTTCTTTTTATGCTCATAATGACACGCGGGATATCCATTCTGCTGGTTTGTCTCGCTTCTTTTATGCTCATAATACACACATTAGGGTCCAAGTCTGAGTCCACCTCCCATATTTGTATGACACGCGGGATATCCATTCTGCAGGTTTGTTTCGCTTCTTTTTATGCTCATAATACACACAGTAGGGTCCAAAAGTCTGAGCCCATATTTGTTTGTTTTTATCATTCAAAAAAACCATTGATATTACCATTCATTCTGAAACAACAATTTAACTCACTTGTGCCAACGTTTCATGATATACCATAACATATTCTTGACCACTAAATACTACATTAAAGCAAATTTTGTGTTGGTTTTTAATGAATGATACAAATGAACAAATTTAGTAGTGGACTCAGACTTTTGAACCCGACTGTACCTCGTAAGCATACGTCATAAACATACATCATAAAGGGTAAAATCATGTTTTGAAATTAGAGGTCCACAAAAGCCCATCTTTGGTTCTAAGATTTCCAAACTTGGTACAGTCGTGGTACTCTGAAACACTTGAAAATGACATCCATCAGCATCAATTTTTCACAGACAATGAAGCAAAAGACGGAAAACAAGGGTCTTTTTTTTATTCCATGAAAATTTACAAGACAAATTACCTTTACTAGAAATTACAAGCTACTTTACAAACACTTCAAGAACGATCTCCTGCCATCTTTTAGTTTTGCATATCGTCAACTTGGCAAAATCTTCTCAAAATTCTCTCATTGTTGCATTCTTATTTAAAGAAATGTTCAAAAAAGATAAAAACACGATTCGAGAGTGATACCGGTAAAAAGTAAATTCCGGTTAGCAGGATGCATGTACCGGGTGTCGAAAAAATTACATGACTTTGAACAGCTGCTACGGATGAGTCTTTCAATCAGTTGCAAAACTACTTACTTTCTGAACTTGAAATTTCT
Source organism: Aurelia aurita (assembly GCA_004194415.1). NCBI lineage: Eukaryota > Metazoa > Cnidaria > Scyphozoa > Semaeostomeae > Ulmaridae > Aurelia > Aurelia aurita. Next base: position 313,421 of record REGM01000059.1, on the reverse strand, counting down.
CGTGAGTAGTTTTCCTAACCCAGAGAGTGAGACACGATGTCAGACAACGTTGTAATTAACTAATGCAACATTTGTCATACGACATTTGGTCAGTTGTCTTTATTAGGCCACAAATCAATTGAGTCTTTAATTTCACGGTCTAGTGGTCATTTCAAAATGAAGCAAACGAGATTTTAAAGTGCCACTAAACCTTACAGGAACTTTTGATTTTTTGAGAGAAAATTGCCTAGTGGGATCGATAAAAGTAATCAAGACCAATTATTACGAGTTGTTCTGTACGAAAAAGGGTGATTTCCACCCCCAATTTGGTGTCAAGGCCGTGTCATTCNCATATTTGAAACCAAAGCAATTTATTTGTTGGAAATCATTATTCAAGCTAAGATTCCATTATGACAGGCCATCTAAACCTCTCTCAAACATCACTGAGTCCAAATTCGAGATTAACTTTAGCCTATTAATCGAAAGGGAATTCTGAAGAGGGTTTAAAATATATTCCTTTTGATCTTTAAAGAGATCAAGTTTTTCTCGATCTAAAATGAATAAGATATCGTTTCCACACCCTTATTTGATTCTATTGTTTAAATCACCACAAACAAACTTGGTCTTTTAATTTCTCGATGTTGCTGTTGTGGTCAATTGGTCTTTTAATTTCTCGATGTTGCTGTTGTCATCAAAGCGATATCTTTTGAAACATATTCGCTCATAGGATTTGTATGCTGAATTCTTTCACTGTTTATAAGCTTAGCCTTGCCCTTTGGATTAAAACGCCCTTAATCTTGCTGCCTGCTTTCTTACACTCCTACTCGATGTATTTCGATTTAAACTTCAGTGTTTATGCTGCGTTTTTCAATTGTTTTATCCACATATGATAATGTATTTTGAGACTGCTTGAAAGGATAACCCAGTGCTCTAACTGTCATGCGCAGTTCCAGTTGTCCTTAGCGATATTGTAAGAGCAAACTTCTTTAAAAGATAACCCAAGTAGGCAACAGCGTCTTTTACGAAACAGGGTTGCAAATAATTTGATCATTGATGCAAACAATGCATACTTTTTGATGTCCTGAGGAGGTCGATATTGTAACATAGAATGATATATTTAAATGATATATATGATCAAAACATTGGCCTCAGCTTATCACAGTGCTGAGAAAGTTGTTCAACTTCTTATCAGAACACAACTGAGTTGTTGCCCAATATTTTTCCTGCACAAGTAAGCTTTAAAAACTGTTTGAAACGTCGTCAAATTATTCTACGTTGACAGAGTTTGTCCTTTATTTTAGCAAATAGAAACTCTGAGTCTGCTCATGGGTTTTTCGATGCATTTTCAGTTAAATCGACTGTTAAATCCACAGTTAATTCAGCTGTGTATCTTATTGAACGTTCTTCCTGAGCAAGAAGGTTTCCGTGAGTCGCTAAAAGGCTTACATTTCATCAATATCCGAGAAGGTTATAGAAGTCTGACAACTCAACCTATATTAGTTAAACGTCCTTCCCTCCAATGTCGCATAGTGGATTCTAAAATCTGTATGAAACACATAGAAATAGATCAAGGAATTACCTAGAACTTGTTTAGCTTCATTTCTGGTGAGAGAATTGCAGATATTTGAGAAATGCTATCAACACGGCTTCGTAAACCTAAATGAATTTCCTGCTTTTTCCCAATTAGGGTTGCCTTGGACGTAATTTTGAATGATTGATTGATTGATTGATTGATTGATGATTGGTGGATTGATTGATTTTTCGATTAATTGATTTGTTGTTGATGCGAACCAACCAATGTATCATTTGTCTCATAAACTCTCTCTTGCTTAACTTTTCGATTCCCTTTTATTCAATTTCTAGCAATTCCAATGGGGTCGATGAACGTAATGACGAGTTTAAAAGAAAAACTTGCAGCAAAATCAGCAACTGGAAGCATCTCAGCCCTGCCAAGGAAAAATCCATCACGTGTACATGCGTTGCTGCAGGAGCAACTTGGGGTTGAGGAGGAGCAAGAAGGTATAGATGTTCTCTATTTCCCTCCTATTTGAGGCAACATTTTTACAGAATTAAGACAAATCTGCGATTGAAATTTCAACCAGAAGAAACTTGTTCTATTTGAGCTTTCCTATCAGTTACCACGGTATGTTTCACAATGCTATTGGTACAATGTTAAAATTCTAGTACGAACGCACAAACCTACCAACACGAACTGCAAAAGTATAACATAACCTTTTGATCAAACAATATTTATCCAATGTGGAATCGGATGTTACGGTGATGATTTTCTCAACAGGGGTGTGTAGCAGTTTGACAATAGAAGGGCTTTGGCTTTTGGTGTGGTCCTAAGCACTACATTGGAGTTTAAAATGATCTTCTTCATAGTCAGCTTTCTTCCTTTGGTCAACAACCCCTTTTTTATTCTTTGTCTATCAATGTATTTGTGTGTTTAGGTTATTTTTTCCTGAAATGTCCTGTCCGTTTATAAAAAGTCGTGTGATTTGGGTGACCGGTTCTTTCCTTTCTTTTCAGAGCGCTTTCGAAGTGACCAAACAAACACAATTCCATCAAAAGTATTCCAAGCCTTACAATATTCCATTTCTGAACCAGATGTACAATATGTACCACCCTCGGGTAAGTTAATCTTCTTCTGTATCTTGATTTAGTGATATTTTTGATATTCTGAATTTGATCAGTGATTCGGAATAAAAGGACAGAATTTATTGGTCAAATTTCCAACTGAAAGAGCCCAGCATACGTAGGTAATTTAAAGTTCGCACTGTCGATTGAAACTTGAATTACAATGAGATTCGTCGAATCTTGCGAGCTGATTGCCGCCACAAGTTCTTGTGGCGAGGGCCTTAACAGGTTCAAGTTTTCAGGGTAATATTATAAGTCTCTGTTGACCAAAGCGATATCATTAAAAACAAAGGACTCACGTAATGAGTCTAGTGGGTTACACCAAATTAAAATGTGAATCTTTAGCAAAGTTGATAGTGAGGACTGGAACTAGTCTCGATGTAGATCGAACGTCACATTCGAACCTCACCTTCTTGACATTTTGATAAGACGAAGAAAGAGTTTTGAGTCATGTGAAATGCTTAAGTTTAGAAACAAATTAAAAGGAGACACAGACTGAAGATTAAGAATTGAAGGTTTTGAGTTATCTACCAACAGAATTAGAAGTATAACGGCTAGGCGATTATGAGGCTATTTCTTAATTGTTTGTTGAAATCCTTCTCAGCTTTCGTTTTAAACTGTTTTGTTTTTGTGATTGCTGTTACATTTTTGAAATTTAGGTTTTTAATTAGATTAAGAAGGATATCCTGAATTGTTAGTTGAAATCAAATAGAGAAGGGGGTATGGTTACAGTTCGAATTTGCTGCCAAAGATCCATTCATCTCTGTAGGTTTTGTGTGGTAGGCAGAAGCACAATAAATGCGTTTTCCATTTACTTTTCATTAAGTTATTGTTGTTGTTGTTATCATTGTTGTTGTTGTTGTCATCCAATTTAAACTGGGAACTATAAATCTGTGACGTATGGCACCTTCTGCGCTATGATCATCCTTCGAAGATGATTGTTTTCTGTTAAAGAGCCATTGTCTCCCAGGGTCCTTTGCGGGCATGTTGGAATTTCAGACTGTCTGAAATTCAAATTTGGCCTAAGCAGGAACTATGGATCCATACTGCAGCAGTCGAGCTGATAGAAAAGTCAACTAAAGTCAAACTTTTCTATCAGTTCAACTACTGCAGTGTGGATCCATACTTTCCGCTTAGGCAAAATTTGATTTTCAGACAGTCTGAAATTGCAGCGTGCCCGCAAAGGACCCTGGGTGACAATGGCTCTTTAAGTGCAGCCTGCTTACGTTAGTCACAACAAACTTATTTGAGAAATTGAGAACTAAAAACATGATACGATCCAAGATTCAAGGCTTGTAAATCTGTTAATCGTTATCTTTGCAGAAAATCGGAAGCTGCCAAGTACATCTGCAGACGACGAAGAATATGGTAATGCTCCACTTGTTACTTATTCTTAATTGAGAAATTCATTTAATGGAAAAGTGTTCAATTTTATGACAGCTTAACTTGTGAGGGATTTTTTGAAAAGGTCTTCAATGAGAAATAACATCGTAAATTGTATTATTTATCTTATAGACATCTTCGACTATCTATTACAGTCATCTCTCTCTAAAGCAGACACCTTCAGTACCAACTAACTGTTTCCGCTCCAAGGAGATGTCTGCCTAATACAGGGAGAATTTTGATTGAAATCTGTCAATCGTGATGAAAATGTAGTATCCGTGCTCACGAGGTGTCTGCTTTATAAAGGTGTCCGTTTAGAGACAGTTGACTATATTTTATAACCACTTCACCTGGTGTTCAACAAAAGATAAGCAAAATGATTCATACTCGCTGTGATATATTCGACCTTTACTTTTTTTTAGTGCGATTCCGAAGTGATCAAATGAACACTGTTCCTTCAAAAGTATTTCAAGCTTTGCAATATTGTTATCCCGGAGAAGAACCAAACATTCGACGTCCCGCAGCAGGTAAAGATTTCATTCCTTCATTTCCATTCATGTTTTTCTTGTTCTATTGAAAATTTGTTTCATGTGTTGCTGTACTATTATCACAGCGCTATGCATTCACTGTTCCGCAAATCAAACTCTGCTATTTTGAAACAGGATTCAACTACCTATGAGTGAGCTAGTCAGGTAGTCTACCGCAAGTACACCAATGCTGGTCTTGTTTATTTGCAATCAAGAAATCCGGCTTTGTTAATAATGGTATCGAAATCTCTAGCTTATTTGCTCTGCAAAATGATGTTGTTTAGCAATTGGTGTGTTTATACTGTTTGTAGGGAGAGACGGGAAACATTTCATCATTAACTGGAATCTAAGCATATNCATGTTTTCTTGTTCTATTGAAAATTTGTTTCATGTGTTGCTGTACTATTATCACAGCGCTATGCATTCACTGTTCCGCAAATCAAACTCTGCTATTTTGAAACAGGATTCAACTACCTATGAGTGAGCTAGTCAGGTAGTCTACCGCAAGTACACCAATGCTGGTCTTGTTTATTTGCAATCAAGAAATCCGGCTTTGTTAATAATGGTATCGAAATCTCTAGCTTATTTGCTCTGCAAAATGATGTTGTTTAGCAATTGGTGTGTTTATACTGTTTGTAGGGAGAGACGGGAAACATTTCATCATTAACTGGAATCTAAGCATATAAAAATGGCTCAAGCCACTTGCGGTCAAATTCTAGCCTGTCAGATATCAGTATTTCGTATTGACGTTGATCAGTTTCCCAAATATGGTTCGACACGTGTCATGGCCTGTTTTCTTCGCATTGCTATTTTCACCAAAGGCTTAGATTGCCTTTAATAGCATACCATTTTGCAGTTAGGAGAAAAATTGAATTGAATTGAATTAGGTGGTCTTTTATGTCTTGTATTCGAAATTCACCATTTATCATAAAACTGCCACTGTTTCTGGATCCTTTTGCTCATTAAACAAACGGTCTATCGTCTGTTGACGAAAAACTACACGAAAGTCCTGCAACCATAAGAGTAAAGTTCGGTTATCCTCGTCCGAAAAACGCATTGCGCTATGACGTCAAAAAATTAACAGAAATACAATAAACAATAAATGCTGTAATTTTGAAAATAACGATGATATCAAAAACATTTCCGTGGAATTATGGCAAATCATCTAAAGTCCCTTTGAGTAATTCATTTGAAAGAAAGGGCAATACAGTTTACACAAGTATTTTAAAGTTTTGCAATGATTTCCTGCCTATGCTTGGCAGAATTTTTTTGCCAGTTGTAAACTTAGACATTTTCTTTCCTGTAGCAGCTCCAGTTCATCAAATGAGAGAACCAGATGTTGACAGTGCATATGGTGAGGCCGCATTAAATTCTTTCCTTTTTTCATTCACTTAATTCCTTTCTCAAGTAGAGGCTTTCTTTTCTTCGTTCACGTTCAGGTGGATTGAGCAAGTAACTACTCTTTGTTAGCCAAAGGCAGTGAATCTACTAAACTAATTTCAGTGGTTGAAAATATGTTGTGCGTCCAATAAGCTTAGCAGTGTCGTCCATTAATTGGCTTGTTTTCAATGTTGAAACTATTACTGTAATGCGTCTTTTATCGTAATGCATGTTTGATTTGATTCTACGATTACTTTAAATTGGCTAAGCACTCCATGATGTCTGAGAAATGTTTTATAAACAGTTTATGAGATTTTGTTGTCTGATGACTCGCCCATTAAATACCAAATCAACAAAAAGGAGTTTAATCTCAAGACAAGGTATTCAACTTAGGAGAAGAAAGTTTTCGAGAAATGCATTCGTATTTGATCTGATTTTGTAATTTCTTTTCCATCGGCTAAACCCCCATAATTTTCAAGAAATTTTGTATAAACTGTCAATACAGTCTGTAGACTCACCCATTAAATGTAGAATTAAGTTGATCCAAATGCAATTTAATATGTGGAGATCTTCAACAAAGAAACAGACGATTTTTTGTCCAAATTGTATCCAATTAGACGCCCATTTCTGAATCCTTTTGGCAGTGTTGTAGAAATGTATGCAATACCTAATTTCATGGCCTTAGCAAGCAAGGGACTGCCAAAAGATATTCCGAAGCATTCAATGTAACAACCTTAAATTCATTCTTACGTTCTTACGTCCTCTATCATTCAATTCAATTGATTCTTACGTCCTCTATCAATCTAAAATCTACAGTAGCATTCTGCTTCCCTGACTTCCCTTAATTCGATGTATTAGAAAAAGTTCTGTAATTCCATTTTATATTTCCTTTATTAGAACGATTTCAAGGTAATCCTGCGAACAGAGTCCCATCAAAAGTTTTCAAAGCACTTCAATATACGTATGACGCCAAAGGTAAACTTTTCTTCGTTTTGCTATGTTATTTTTCTATATTATGACACAGTAAACTGCCATTATATAACCATGATGTCAAATAACTAGACTTAAAGCAACTGAGGCTTGGTTTAAGAAGATTTGACGAGGGGAAACTGAGATGCCAGGAATGGGGAACTGTGATCGATGGATAGCCTGTAGCGCAAGTTTTTTTCTCGAGTCGCGTGCATACATTGAAATATGTAAAGAAAAGAAAACATTTGAAAAAGGAAATATGAAAACATGTTTTGATGCCAAAGATTTAATAAGGAAATGTCTCGTTAGCCTAAAGACAATGAAAATAGGAGACGAGATGTTTACGAAGTAATAATGAAAATATCAAATAAAAGATAAAACTATTTCCTTTTGATTAACCTCAAATATCCTAATTGTATTTTAAAACAAATCAATAATTCACTTCAATTCCTGCCTCAAATTTCATCTTGCAACATTCGTCTTTTCATAACAATCACGGCTTTTTTTAAATGAATTTACGGTTTTGTGGTAGTTCGGTTTGTTCTTGAAGTGTGCCTTTGTAATGCCGGTTAGGTAAGCCCGATTGGAACTTGAAGAATTGCGCTAAATTTCTTTTTTATTGAGTTAACTTTATAGGATTCAAGAAGACGTACTTTAGATCTACCCCCATTTTCAAACAAATCAATTTTTAGCATAACTTCAACTTTGTCGTCATTGCCGACCATCAAAGCCGATCTGTCCGACTCGTAAGAGATTGCTGGTCTGCCATATCCGAGTAAGATGCCCTTCGGCATGCCCAGAAATAAGATTTTTCATTGCCTTTTATGAACTTTGATGGTCATTTTTTGAATTTTTTACCGATTTAGAGGGCTCTGTGATTGGCTAATTTCAAATTAATTTACTGTTTATTCTCATTTCCTCATTTTCAGACCTTATCTGTCGATTTTTTGTGATCAGCATCAGGTTCAAATATTAACAAAAGTGTAAACTGTACCAATGATCTACTGTGTTCTGCTAAGTTGAAATCAATTCAAATTCAAATTAGACTGATAATAAGTATTTTGAAATATTCCCAATTAGATAGAACTTGAAACGTTTCCACATTGGACAACTTTTTGTGGAAAAATGTCTGCTTATCTTTTAACCAGTATCTTGATGTCAAATTTAATTTATGTTTCTCGATATATACCTGTAGGGCAATTTAATCTCAAAAGCTCGGACCCTCTAGCGATTGCAAAGTAGCCTAGGGCCAATTGACTTTGCAAGATGCTAGCCAATTACTAGAGTGTCTTGCAGTTGTTGGTGCCTTCCATTTTGTAATTGTGCTCTTGTGCATGACGCTTGCTTGTTGTTGTTTGACGATTTCCAGATTTACTTACACCGCCCTTACACCTGTTCCTGGAGTAAATGTTCGGGCTGTTCTTGTGATGGGTGTTTTTTGACAATTTTTCGATAGTTCGAATTTTGAAGATATAGTATTGCAAATGTTGACATGAAATCCGAAAGAAACAAAAGACGGGGAGCTTTTTAGCAAGGGAGCATTGAGCTTTTCGGATCGTCAGATTGAGGCAATATTTTCATGCGGATTTCAGATTTTTGCAATATTTTGCTCGTATCTAACTTCGGATTGTAAGAAATATGAACGGATTTCGGATTCCATTGAAGAGCGTGAGCGGATTTCGTTGAAAATGTTGTCGGATTCTTGGATTTCACCACCCATCAATGCCCCCTCTTTTAGGGAGGATGTATTGCTAGGGGCTGAGCGTTTAATGAAAGTGACGCTATGTGATTGTTAAAATGCGACTGTATTCTGGTTTAGATAGTCCTTTCAGGCTTATGTGACCCCATGTTACTTAAAAGAAGTAAAATTCAACAATCTTTATATTCCACAAAGCCACACCTATCTGTCCATCAATTCATCCTACAAGCACTGCTATTTCTCTTCATGTCTAATTCGTGGTCAGGTGTCGTGGTTTTCAAATATGGTGTCAGAGCATGAAATAACTTAGACCTGACACTACCTCCTGGTTTGTCTTATATCATGAGGGCTGTTAATTGATATGATTGAAAACAGGTTTAAATCTAAATTCGTTTGCCTTTTCATTCAGATCATGTTCCATTAGTGAGTGAGTGTGTGAGATTTTTCCAAATGTGCTTGTTATTGTTATAAAATCGAGTGAAATTGGAAAGGCATTCTGCAGATGAGCTTACGTTGACTTTTGAAGTGCATTATCTGTAAAGAGAAACGCGAAGACTGCAAACATTTAAAAGATACGATTTCGGAGATCAGGCATTTGGTATGCAGGTTTTCATTCACTTGTTACTAGCTGGCCATTTTGTTTTGTCGAAGAATCCGTAAGCTGAATTCATAGTGCAGAGGGCGTGATGCGACTCGATGCGTTGTGAAGTGGTAGAGACGCAGCATCCATGTTCATATCTGAGGCGTTTTTGCATTGAAATAGCGCCGCATCTAGTCGTGAATCCTTGGTTATTGTTGTAAAGCATTTTGATTTGCAAAAGCTGGATTTATCCAACTTTTATGCATTGGTAGAAACGAGTTGGCGGCCGATCGTATGATTTCAGCTTTGCGCAGTTTCGTCGATTTAGGAGAACTGCTGTTAATAGAGAACTGCTCAGGGGGAACTGCTGTTAATAGAGAGGAAGAGTTACCCTGTGCCATCGTTGTTAGAGAAGGGAGATTGTCTGCTCATTTTTATTAGCCGTGCTCAAGTTTGCTTGGCTACGTTTGTTAATGTACAAGGCCAAAACACATCTCCCTGACTTAACTGGCTGTTTCATTATTTATTTCCAAATAATCTAATATTTTTGTCATCTTATTTTTAGACCCAGCCGCATCATCTGAAGACATGCAGTTTGCAAGGCGTCAAGATGGAGAATTCCAAGTCAATTCAAGTAAGAAATCAGTGAATAATGTTCCTTCAAAGTCATTCCAAATGTTGCAGAAACAATATAGTGAAGAACAAGGTTGGTTTTTTAACGTGTGTTTGCTTTGATCGGTTTTCCTTTTTCAGGGTTCGTTCTTTTAGACCGTCATAACAACACGCTTCGGTTATTGGTGCTTACTTGCGAGTTGCGAATTTTTTATCAAAGCAAACGAATCCACAGCACCAAAAGTTCGATATTTTCCTTCATGAAACAGATTATTCCTTTCGTTCATACTGCTTCGACTGCAAAAACAAAGCTATGTTGCAACAAAGAAACATTGTTTTGGTACAAAAATAGATCATTATTTGATCAAAGTTTCTGTTTCATTGTTATCCATATGCCTTTCACCTCTCCCTGCAACGTGTTTCCTTGTTGTTCAAACTGCTCTCTCGGCACAAAGAATTTAAGCAACTAAAATAATTTCTTGCATCTGAGACTTCGTGAATCAATTGTCAAAGAGACTGCCTCAGCTAACTTTTACACTTGGTAGCTTCCAGTTTGATACACATAAATATCGGCAATCTATGTTGCTCTTGAGCAACAGCCCCAGCAGCTCCTGTAGCGCCTAACGGCTCTCTTTGTATGTATCTTTAAACGTAAATTTCTGTGTCAAAAATCAGCTCAGACTGTTGCAGCTTGATCTGCCGAGTCGAAATAGTGCATTCATTGCTCATACCATGAAAAAGTTGACGGCAACTTTCAAAAGCAGATTTATTGCCTTACTAATACTCTAGCTTACCAAAGAATCAGGTCTGCTATCAGACAAAGAGATTTACGACACTGAAGAATGGTTTTCACACCTTGAGCGTAGCTAATCATAATCATAATAATCATAATGTTTTGCAGTCTCTGTTTATTTTGATTTGATTGAGTGCACCCACAGTCACCCTTGCTAAGCACCTCCCGAAACCCCTCCACTACGCAACTGGTGATACCAAGTTTTTTAGTGAGAAAAGCCTTTTGTTCAAAGACTCCCCTGAACAATGTACCTTTGAAAGCCTGATCTGTGCCTACAAGAAACTACAAATGCAAAACGTGACTTCGTATAAACATAGCATAAAGGTCCATTCATACTCTTGTACATAGAATTGCATACTTTGGTCAAATCGGAAATATTGTAACAATAACTGTGTTATGATAAANATGCGGATTTCAGGTTTGTGCAATATTTTGCTCGGATCTAACTTCGGATAGTAAGAAATATGAACGGATTTCGGATTCCATTGAAAAGCGTGAGCGGATTTCGTTGAGAATGTTGTCGGATTCTTGGATTTCACCACCCATCAATGCCCCCTCTTTTAGAGAGGATGTATTGCTAGGGGCTGAGCGTTTAATGAAAGTGACGCTATGTGATTGTTAAAATGCGACTGTATTCTGGTTTAGATAGTCCTTTCAGGCTTATGTGACCCCATGTTACTTAACAGAAGTAAAATTCAACAATCCTCATATTCCACAAAGCCACACCTAGCTGTCCATCAATTCATCCTACAAGCACTGCTATTTCTCTTCATGTCTATTTCGTGGTCAGGTGTCGTGGTTTTCAAATATGGTGTCAGAGCATGAAATAACTTAGACCTGACACTACCTCCTGGTTTGTCTTATATCACGAGGGCTGTTAATTGATATGATTGAAAACAGGTTTAAATCTAAATTCGTTTGCCTTTTCATTCAGATCATGTTCCATTAGTGAGTGAGTGTGTGAGATTTTTCCAAATGTGCTTGTTATTGTTATAAAATCGAGTGAAATTGGAAAGGCATTCGCAGATGAGCTTACGTTGACTTTTGAAGTGCATTATCTGTAAAGAGAAACGCGAAGACTGCAAACATTTAAAAGATACGATTTCGGAGATCAGGCATTCGGTATGCAGGTTTTCATTCACTTGTTACTAGCTGGCCATTTTGTTTTGTCGAAGAATCCGTAAGCTGAATTCATAGTGCAGAGGACGTGATGCGACTCGATGCGTTGTGAAGTGATAGAGACGCAGCATCCATGTTCATATCTGAGGCGTTTTTGCATTGAAATAGCACCGCATCCAGTTGTGAATCCTTGGTTATTGTTGTAAAGCATTTTGATTTGCAAAAGTTGGATTTATCCAACTTTTATGCATTGGTAGAAACGAGTTGGCGGCCGATCGTATGATTTCAGCTTTGCGCAGTTTCGTCGATTTAGGAGAGAGCACTTCAGGGGGAACTGCTGTTATAGAGAGGAAGAGTTAGCTTGTGCCATCGTTGTTAGAGAAGGGAGATTGTCTAGTCATTTTTATTAGCCGTGCTCAAGTTTTCTTGGCTACGTTTGTTAATGTACAAGGCCAAAACACATCTCCCTGACTTAACTGCCCGTTTCATTATTTATTTCCAAATAATCTAATATTTTTGTCATCTTATTTTTAGACCCAGCCGCATCATCTGAAGACATGCAGTTTGCAAGGCGTCAAGATGGAGAATTCCAAGTCAATTCAAGTAAGAAATCAGTGAATAATGTTCCTTCAAAGTCATTCCAAATGTTGCAGAAACAATATAGTGAAGAACAAGGTTGGTTTTTTAACGTGTGTTTGCTTTGATCGGTTTGCCTTTTTCAGGGTTCATTCTTTTAGACCGTCATAACAACACGCTTCGGTTATTGGTGCTTGCTTGCTAGTTGCGAATTTTTTATTAAAGCAAGCGAATCCACAGCACCAAGAGTTCGATATTTTCCTTCATGAAACAGATTATTCCTTTCGTTCATAATGCTTCGACTGCAAAAACAAAGCTATGTTGCAACAAAGAAACATTGTTTTGGTACAAAACTAGATCATTATTTGATCAAAGTTTCTGTTTCATTGTTATCCATATGCCTTTCACCTCTCCCTGCAACGTGTTTCCTTGTTGTTCAAACTGCTCTCTCGGCACAAAGAATTTAAGCAACTAAAATAATTTCTTGCATCTGAGACTTCGTGAATCAATTGTCAAAGAGACTGCCTCAGCTAACTTTTACACTTGGTAGCTTCCATTTTGATACACATAAATATCGGCAATCTATGTTACTCTTGAGCAACAGCTCCTGTAGCGCCTAACGGCTGTCTTTATATGTATCTTTAAACGTAAATTTCTGTGTCAAAAATCAGCTCAGACTGTTGCAGCTTGATCTGCCGAGTCGAAATAGTGCATTCATTGCTCATACCATGAAAAAGTTGACGGCAACTTTCAAAAGCAGATTTATTGCCTTACGATTACTCTAGCTTACCAAAGAATCAGGTCTGCTATCAGACAAAGAGATTTACGACACTGAAGAATGGTTTTCACACCTTGAGCGTAGCTAATCATAATCATAATAATCATAATAATCATAATGTTTTGCAGTCTCTGTTTATTTTGATTTGATTGAGTGCACCCACAGTCACCCTTGCTAAGCACCTCCCGAAACCCCTCCACTACGCAACTGGTGATACCAAGTTTTTTAGTGAGAAAAGCCTTTTGTTCAAAGACTCCCCTGAACAATGTACCTTTGAAAGCCTGATCTGTGCCTACAAGAAACTACAAATGCAAAACGTGACTTCGTATAAACATAGCATAAAGGTCCATTCATACTGTTGTACATAGAATTGCATACTTTGGTCAAATCGGAAATATTGTAACAATAACTGTGTTATGATAAAAGAAAGTTTTTCTAAAGAATATCGACTTTTAATTACGTCAATTCAAATTTGAAAATTCATTTTAAAACCTCAAATAAAATGATAAAAATATTGATTTAGATTTGTTCGATTTTGATTGGAGATTTGAAAACATTCATCATATCTTTCTTCAACAATACCTAAATCAAACCACAAAATTGAACGAGATTCTTGTTATATTTATTTCACAAATTCATAAAGACTTTTTCATAGTGAGGAAATTTTTGCTTATAGACAATTTTGCTGTTAGCGTCAGTAAATTTTCGTTCTTTGCCAAAATGGTTTTTGCTTTTTTGCCGGCAATATTATTTGCTCTCCTGAAATTACATTCAAAATGCATTCTAATATTCTAAATTTCAAATCATTGGTTCAAAGAATAACTGAGTCCCGTGTCTTTATTTGAGTTAATTTCCTGGGGCATCAAAGGCCACTTTTTGACACGTTTGGGATGATTGTAAAAGAGTTGATACTTTTATAAAACAAGCTGCTAGATTTTTGCTGTTTCATTTTAACCGCTGACAGTGGGTTTCCGGGGTCAGCTATGACGTAAGAGGCTATGTTGGACCTGGGAACGAGGTTATTCAAAGCCAAGATATCCTGACGATTCTGCAAGATTTAAATTGGCCGATCCAATGTTTACGTGTTCATCACTGTCCCACCTTTATTACCATGGAGATACTCATCAGAATGCAAAACATAGAAACCGCGAGCTGATGAATCGACCACTTCTACAGTTTGGTCTCAAATGTTTCCAATTATTATCTATTTAGTTTTGTAAACTTGAAATAAAATGATGTTTAGATGACGTTTAGCTTTTGGGTTGTTCAGCTGTATATTTTGTTTTGTAAAACCTTTTCAACAACAAATTTCATTTCCAGTCTTTTCATTTATTATATGTAAATTTATGTTTTTTATTTTTAGAATCGACAGTGAGCACAGACGCAATTTCAGCAGACCTCCAAGATGCATTAGATCTTCTTGAGCAAGGTAAACAAATATTTTGCGATCTTTTAACTATTTTAGTGAAAATCGTTGATGTAGTGATGGCTTCACTTTGAAAGGTCTTTCCACAACAGAGTGCTGGAATTTTACATATTGGTGGATGGCTCATGAAGTATTGACCAAGCGAATATTGTACAAAACAAATGATCTGTCAGTGATCATTTGCTCGTCATAATCGTACATATGGTACAAGGCAAATTCAAACGCAGTTACGCTTTTCTCAGAATGTCTCAAAACCTAGAAATTTTAGTTGAAAGGTAAAGACAAGGATATGAACTTGAAATTAATGAAAATTGACGAAACCTTACTTTTCGAAGATGTAACGTCTTGTACGGTGTATTGTTGGGTCATGTGGCCCGTTAATGAGTGATATGGTGGGCCATATGGCCCATAAAGGAGTGATAAAGTGGTCTTGCCTTAACATCTTGTACGGTGTATTGTTGGGCCATATGGCGCGTAAAGAAGTGATATAGTGGTCTTACCTCTGGATATTTAGCCAACCCTATCCCCAGGAGACCTGGATAGGTGAGACGGTTCATGTAGACAGTAGGAGTGGGAGGTCTACTTTTGGTTACGGGTGGGTTTTGATTGAATTTTAGCTAATGTATTATCACCATTTTCTTTATCAAGGAATTTTGAAGTTTCGAGGCTTTTATTTGTTTCACGAGTTTGCGTGAATGTGTTTTCATAATTGTGTGAAGCGAGAATTGATTTGTGGGATAGATACACCTTTTTATACTTTTAAAGAATTTCAAGAATCATTTGTGATGAGAGATTTTGGTGATAAAGTATTTAGGACATGTGCGTCAAAATTTTGGTACGAAAATCATAATTTGGTCAGATAATTTCTTATGTTTGATTGCTACTCTTTGTGGTTTGAAAGATATACCTCTGGGTAGTAGATGAAGTGTAATTTTTATAGTTGAAACCAAAAACCATGCCGGTATCTTTAAGCAGAGGAATTGTCATGTGTTTCCAAACCTGCGTGAAGCATGTCTTTGCCAAATGATGCTTTGTGAAAATTAAGATCAGGGAAGGAATAGTCTTATATCCTTACTATTCATCAAGTATCAGGATTATAGATATGTTTCCATAAAACATGCCAGAATCCCACACTTTGGAGGAGCCTGTGATTTGTCAAAGCCGGACTGTCGTAAGGAAGTCAATTTTCTTAGTCAAATCTTTCAAAATAAAAGGAAACTACTAATTATGGCCAAAAATATGATGAGGATGACATCTTAATGGCCGGTTTTCACCGAGGTGAAGTTTTGAGCGAATTTGCCAGTCAATGGAATTTATTCTGTGTTGCTAGAAAATAGTCGAGTACGTCAACCAATTTTGTTGGTTTGAAAGTTGTCTGCTGTGTACTAATTCGCGAGGAGAGAAAACAATCAGAGCCTAGAAAAGTCCAAAAGAAGTAGATCATAAACAAGGGAACAGTTCAAATTGAGGTGACTGTCGCATAAGAACCATTTTGCATATAGGCTGGTATGATTCTTCAAAAAACGAAAGAAACATGTTTGTAATTGTCGTCATTTACTAAACTCACATGACAAGATGATCTAAATTGTTGTGATGAGTTTATCAACCTCAAAATTATCTCGTCGTTATCGTTTATTGTGTTACTAAGTAGCAAAGATCATCTTTTGCCTGGACTAAAAACATATTTTCGCATCTCAAAACCAGAAAATAATTGCATCATTTAATTTTGATAAATTTATTTTAGCTTCAAAACTTTAGGCTAGAATTAGTCAGAAGTCAACCATTTCTGCCTCGAGCACCTTTTGTTTTTCACGTTGCAAACAAAGCCCCAAAACAGCTTTGATTTGTAATTGTTTGTTTCAACAATGTTAAGCCACATAAAACTACTTCATTTCTCATTCCTTGAAAACTTTGCTTTCCAATTATTAAAGCACTACTTGTCATTTTCCAACTTATTTATATGATTAACGTAAATCCTTATTTACTTAATTCAGGAGTTATTTAATTGGATTTTTACCCAGCTCGATAAGATGCATATTTTTGTATGATAGCTACGAAGTCATCTATGTTTTGCAGACTCGCCTATGAAACCAGTACCAGCTTATCTTGTTTGGCTTTTAGTCCAGTTAATCCTTGATTTCTTTATAATTTACTTATCCAAGATATATATGAAACTATTTGTGATATCGACATTAATGGTTTTTTCTTAACTTCATTTGTACCCATGTTGTGAATTTTGTAGTCAGTCAATTGGAAGACATCAATCTTGTTCCGAAACCTGTCTCTTTCCTGATTTGTCCCACTTACGCAAGGCCTTCTCGCGGTCACAACCATTTCTTTATTATTTTAATATATTTAATTGGCTTTTGTTTTGGTCAATGAGATAGATATCATATCATGCAAATAAAGTGGGCTGTTATTTTGAACATCGCAGACCTTGTTTATTAAGTTGTGTCAGCTGGCTGTTATTTAGCAGAAACATTAGTTCGTGAACGTTGGTTGGCTCTCCTTTAGAGCGTGCTTCATATTGACTGTCATTTTGGACAGGTTGTCTTGCTTCGAAAGGTTTTCCATCTACAGTCAAGATGCTTGTGTCTCATGGTTTGCGTGAAGTGGTTATTAGTAAGTATAGAAGCAACAGTAGTTTCGGATTGTTGGTTTGATGTCATTTTATTTCCAAATGTTATTTATTTTCTATTGTCTTTCCTATTTGCCTGTCCAGTTCAGATGTTCCCCGAAACCCACGCTCGTCTATGTTGGTGTCATCCTTGTATCAATTGTATGTCACAGCTGAGCAGACGTCTGGTTTTGTCACCACTCTCTCACAAAATTCTTTTGTGTACTTCTGTCACTATTTCAATTTTTGATCTTTTTTGCAGAATTAGATGCGATGACGTCAGCAAAAGCCAACCCAGTCATATCTGTCCCATTGAGCAAAGGAGCACCTATGGGTCGAAATCAAAAGCTATCTAGTGACACAACGCAATTTGTGCCATTTGAAAACAAGATGATTCAAGTACCATTATATAAAGGTGTGCCAAAGAGCAATAATTATAGCAGAATAGACCAACAACCCGTTATGGCACCCCCTGTCCCTGTTAGAGTTGGTAAGTTTTTTCTTTCCTTTTAAATAACTTTTGACTGCCTACTTCATAGCACACAACAATATAATAATAGAAATAGTAATAATGATAATGAAATAATAGACACGAATCAACGTAGCTTTGAATGAAGCATGAAGCGAATCCAGTTGACAAATATGCAATCACTTCATGTCATTTCCAAAGACAACGGTTTGGGTTGTCCCATTGTACCTCGCTCCTTTATGGCGTGTATCTGTTGCCCAAGTGGAAGTTCCCAAGTTGCCTTGAAAGAAAGACTTGTTCTGAAGAGCTCACAGCTGGATTGCCGGATGCTTTTTGGTTCGGCAGGCGGCTTTTCTGATTTTCGTTTTTAGCCAGCAATAATGAAGATTTTGAATTGCTTGTGGTTGGGTCCTATTACAAACATCCCGTCAAGCGAGGTCACACACGTCTCATGAATGATTAACGAGGAGCTGTTCGGGACAAGTCGTGCGTTCCTCTTTTTTCAAGACGACTTATGCAAGTTCATGGCCCAAGCCGAAGTCCTTTCCACAGTTATTTACTATTTATAGTCAGCCTGGGTTTGCTGCATATTGATGACCAAAGAATGAGATTTGCAGAGAGTTAAAGTTGTTGTATAGTGCAAAGGCCACAGGAATTAGTTTAATCCATGGAATTGTTTTACTTGTTATTGACGTTTAAAGCAAAATAAAAAACATGAAAGACAGGGAGGTCTGATGTGATTGCTGGCTTAGCTTTTCCTGAATATTTTGCACTGACATTCAAAAGGAATTGACGAAGTTAAAAGCTGCTGAAGACAACTCTATTGTTAGAGTTTTTATTATATATTATATATTATTTTTATTATATATTATATATTATTTTTATTATATATTATTTATTATTATATATTATATATTATATATTATATATTTAGTTTAGTTTAGTTTCAGTGGGTTGGTTTCCATGCATGGAATTGGAGTGGCTTCTATTCTTGGTTATACGCGAAAGAGTCGACTGTTTTACAAATCGACCTTTTATTCTCCATTATATGGCCAACTCCCTCCATGCCAAAAAGTACCCCTGCATGGTAACCAACCTAAAATTTAGTTAAAGTTTGTTAATAAAGTTTGTTTGATATCGTACTCCTGTAAAAGTGAGTTGTTTATTTTAAAAATGAAAATGAAATGAAATATTATCGAAGATGATTCCTTTGTTCAAACAAGGAGACAATAGGCACGGACCTATTGTTATCGAAGATGATTGCCTTTGTTCAAACAAGGAGACAATAGGCAATAGACAATAGACAATTGTCTTTCGTTGGCCTATTGAAAGCCTGCCCCACTTTTCTCCGCCGATTGCCTTTAAAGTGTTGTTCCTTAAAAGATGCTTGTACCCTTAATAACTATTTATGCTATATTCCGTTTGCTTTCATTTGTTTAATAATACATATATTTTTTATAGACTCCAAGAGGTTCCAGCAGCCGTCAAGAAATCCTCCAGAGGAGATCTTCATGGAAGCACCAGTGGCCAGATTTGAAGGTAATATTTTTGATTGTATGAAACGTTACACATCTTTTGTCTTTTTGTTGATATACATTGAAAAAGTCTCACATCAGATTTCAGGTGGCATTTAATCTTGCGTCACTCCAATCTCTTGTGTTTACCTTCAACGAATTTGGTATCAATCGATAGCCGAGAAATGCGTTATTCTGACAGTGTTTCGAAAGTTATTCTGCAGACATCAGTTCGATGTATTTTTGACCCGATTTGCTTTATCGACGTTAAGTAGAGAAACAAGCAAAGTTTTGTATCTTGTTCAGACTCTCATATCTGGCTATCAACTATGACTTTAAGTATTAGGCAGACATACGCATAACTCAGTGCATATATCTTCAATTGTTCAAAACACTTTGTCATTACCAGAGTTGATTAGACACCACGGAATAAGTAGTGTGAAATTTGCTCCTCCGTGAAATCATTCTTTGATGTTATTATTCTTGAAACTCTAAAATTATGCGTTGCTCCGTGTCAAGATGAAATAAGAGAACTAGTTATCATTGCCTCTATCCATCGTAGTTCTTGCTTTTGTTTCTAATTAAACCATTTCATCGGAAGAGTCCAGTGAAAAATTACGGTTTGAAATAATGAAAGCAGAAGATAACTTTTAGCACGTCGTGTTTTATTCTTCTTATTTCCCTTCTTTAGTAAGTTCTTAAGTTCCCTTCTTCTCTTCGCTTCTGTTTAGGTGTGCCCACGAGACCTCCAGTGAAACACTCCTCCGCAAAGGATGATGAAATTATGGTCGCTCCAACTGCACACGTAGAACGAGGTAGGTTTTTTATTTAGCAGTTTTCTGATTTTGATATTTACCTGTTTGGAAAGTTTCTTTTTTACGTGGCATTACATCTTATGGGAATTCATTGTCGGCAGAAGCTTCCAAGAGTATATTTCAGAGATGAAAGCACATATAGACTTTTACTGGGGTGCTTCTAGTGGCCAAAACACTTCCACTCTTTGTAAACTCTCCCAAAATTGGACTATACTGATGATCTTAAATTTAACTACTGAGCACTTATCTTAAAGATCGAATTAATTTTGGAGATGACAACTGATTTATTCTATCAAGAAACATCTTTGACGAGAACGAGATTACGAATTAGAAATTTCGTATTTCTAAAGTGAAAGTTCCATTTCTATAAACCTGCTGGTGATGATTTATGGAACAATGAACCTTTGCTGAGGCCTTCACGACGTCAAATGCTTCAAAAATCCTTCGTTATTTTATAAATTTCATTTTGAACTTGATTTAAGATGAAGCATTCGTGGTATTGTGTTGACGTGGTATTTTCAAAGTAGGCAATAACTTCAAATTGTAGGCCGCCGTCCTATGCCTTTGAAAATGGCAAAGAATCATGGGAAAGATATTGAAGTCCAGGCTGTTGCTAGTACCGCACAAAGTAAGAATTCATCCCTGAGAAGCCTTACTAGACTCATTACGTGAGTCCCTTGTATCCCTGCTGTAGTGATATTATAAAGTCAAAGAATGCAGGGAAACATGGGACTCAAATAACAAGTCTAAAGCCTTACTACGCTATGACTTTTCTACCCAAAGCAGGCGATAGCCATAATGGTCCGTTTCTGCGGTAGTAACTGCCATTGCAATGTATAAGGCTTCTCTTTGGGTTGATTGGTGTGAGTTTGGTGTGGCGTGCTATTTTTATTGGTACTGCGAGACTGTTCATGATTTTTAAAGATCCTTGGCTTCGCATGAGATCTTGTCTGACCGTATTTCGACGAATCTCTTTTATAAAGCTCTGCTTTCAGCGTGTTATTTGTTGATTCTTTTCCATCTATACGAATTTAGAGTTTCTTTTTTCTCTCATTTTAGTTGTTGCCTATTCAGCTGATATCGAAAAGCCATGGCTTGCCCCAAAGCGAAATGGAAATCAAAGAGGAAACAATCCTTTGTCGATCAACAAAAAGTCTTCCAGTAACGCTCGCGCATCCGGTCCTTTTCACAAAGATGGACGAACGGATTCTTATGATTCATCCTCCAGTTATTCCAGTATACAAGAACGCATCCCGGATTTCGATCCGGACACATACCTCGTAAAACGAAGAGCACCAAGTACATCATCGCATGGTATCCGGTCGGATTCATCTGATTCCGGGTCATGTCACAGCTTGTCAAGCCATGCTAGTGGAGGACAAGAGCCTCGGTTTGACGAGGATGCTTATCGAATTGAAACGAAACCATCTGGAATGGGCAGGCAAAATATCACAATAGGTTATGAACAATCAGGGCAGCAATCACAATTGGATCACAACAATCGAGAAACAGTGATGCAATCACACGTGAATCAACCGAATCAAAAATCAGGGATTCTACCGAAAATGAATAAACCGAAAAAAATGGTCATTAACGTTAATGGCCGAACGAGAATGTCGGAATCGTCCGAACCTAAAGAAACCGATTCGGATTCTAGTTTGGAATATAAGCAACCAGAGCAGCGTACCCATCAGCAAACCGTGGTTATAAGACCTTCATCACATGAAGGCAAAGCACCAGAAAAAACGATATCAGTTAGAGCAGTAAATGACGAGCCGCACTGCGCAAGGCAAGGCCACTGCGGAGGCCCACATGGATGTGGAGAAACAGATGATATGAAAGCTGACGAGATCAAAAGAATGCCGACGCCACTCACAAATCTGCAAGAAATGATGGGGATGATACAAGTTGATGCATTTGAAAACGAGGTTACCAAGCGTGGGAATGAACCCGAGGTCACCAATGACGGTAAAAGAGGAGCGATACAGATGATCCAGAAGGAGGCTGAAAATGAGACGGAGACTTGCCAGTTGAAGGAACTTGAACTTGTTAAAGTAAATAGTGAGGAAATCAACGAAGTTTTTATTGAAAATGAAGAATCGACGCCATTTTTAGAGCTCTTGAAGGATTCAAGCAGAGATGAAGAGTTCAGTGTGGGAAATCAAGAATCTTCAGGTAATTTTTGAATTTGGATTTCTTTGGTTTAAAATTCTAACCTATTAACTATGCTAACCCAACCCACATCAAATGGTTATGTTATCCCTCTCCTACTAATTGCTCTAAGACAAATTTTAGGGGATAACCCAGACAACAGCAGATATGAACATGTTCAATATGAATAGGTCTGAAGGCCCCCTTTCTGCAGAGGCTAGACAACGCTAGTCACTTGGAGAGATGTGCATGAGAGCACAGCCATTTATTTGAAAGGCACCATTTATTAGAGAATGAAATCAATTTACCCTTGGTGAATAGAAATATCACAAATTTCCACTTCTAAATTCTGTTGGGTATGCCTTACCGGGAATGTCTTGCCGAGTATTTCATTTAATATCCAGACTTGGTCTCTCTCTCTTGCAAGATATCGGTTCCTGGGTATATCGATTAGTAGTCCAGACTAGGTGGCTGCTTTACGACCAAGGGTACTTCCTTTGAGTAACAAAGAATGGAAAAAGACTAAAAACTATTTCCTACTGTGTCAATATGATCTCTCTTTTCTCTAAAGGGAAAAGTGAGGATCCCACGGGGCCTGGGCCTAATCCCAATGGCGCCCGTCGAATGTCTGCTGTACATATTCAATCTAGAAAACAGCAACAACAACAAATCAGTTGCATCGGATCAGGTGTGTGTGCGTGATTTTCTCAAACTCTTTTCGTCAGCAAGGGGGGATTTTCTTCTTTTTTAGTGCCCACAATAAGGCACACCGAAGCGGGGAAGACCACCCCCAGCTGACATATCATCCCAAGGATGCAGCATCTTTCTTCGCAGGGAAGCATACAGAAACTGGTGGTACTTCCCCTAACTTTGAATTCTGACAGACAACATTCTCACTAGGCGAGAGGACTAAATACTAGGCCACTTACAACTTTTATCTCATAAACTTTTCCTCGATTCGTTTCTGCCCAAAGAAATAGTAGCCATGCTTTCTTCAAACTGTTAGTCACTTTTAGAATCGTATTAAAGGTAGTTGGTGGAGTTAAAATGACTAAAGACGGGGGCTATTATTGAGAGTTATTGTAATTCAAAAGGCTTGCCTACGTTCAAACAAAGAAACGATAAACATTCATGTCTCTCCTTAGTCTATTTAAAACCTGCTCCACTTACCTCCGTCGATTACTTTTGAAGGTGTTACTGGTTAAACTTCATCTGCGTAAGGGAAGATAAAATCTGGCTGCCCGATAAAGAATCAATTGTTTACGAAATTTTTGCCCTACTTAACGCGGATTTTTGCCCGAATATGGCCGCTTTTTGTAAATGTTTCAAACGTTGGGGATAGCCCCCCCTCCTACGGCTATGTAAAACATCCCCTAATCGTTGCCTTTCAGACGTCTGAATGTTGCGACCTTGTTGCTGACTCTAGCTCATCTTGCTTTGCTCTCTGAGCAATGACATTGACGATGATCATTTTCCAGCGTAAGGTTTCTCATTTGGTGATCATCTATTAAATCCTTATGATAACAATTTTTGTTCTTCAGGTGCCAAGCATAATGGTGTATTTCCTGGGAAAAGACGAGAACAACCAAAATCACCTCCAGTAAATATACAAATGCGCAGGAATTCTAATCGACGTAGTATGCCCTTGGATTCATTGTGTAAGTTGTCTCAACTATTTTTATATTGTTCAAATTTACATTGAAGCATTAAAGCGTATTTTCATCGCAGGAAGTTGTGGAATAGAACCCAATAGGATTGATGACGACATACTTGCTATGAAAAATCTGAGACGAAGAAATTGTGTTGACAGTTTTGTAGGCCAAGCGGATAGGTTACCACATTTGGCAAATTCTGATAAAATGTGTTCTGTGTCATTGTTTTTTCCAAGCAATTCCAGAGTGACTTTATTCGATATTGGCGAGAATGCAAACTTTATATATCCTAAGATTTGCAAAAGTCGTGTATTTTGATGCCTTTGCAAACGAACCTTTTTCAGCCAAATTTGTTTGTTTTTGGCTGCTTCTTACAGGGTACTAGTTGAACCGACTGAAATAGTTGAATTTGACAAACGTAAATTCCTCGGCAGGGATCAAAATATTGGGACACAATTCGGTTCGTCTCATTGATGTTTATATGAATGAAAAAAGTTTTGATAGGGTTTTAACTTTATTAAGTGAAGGTTATTCCGGCATAGAATTCATTTGCGTCGGAATTGTCATTATTCCCTGTTAACTCCCATAATACAGTGTTAATACCCATAGTGCACTTTTATTTCCGATGATACTTAGCTGTACCTAATGTCTGTAGGACTGACGATGCCCATTCTTTCTTTGTAGCAATAACAGATGCAATGAAAATCGAACAAATAAATAATGGAGAAAGTTTAAAAGGTAATTTGCTACAACCAGCGCAAGCAAACTCACTGCGAACAATACGTCATAAAGACAATAACGAACGGGCCTCACTATCACCAGCACGACCAGCACCATTACGAGACGAATCCATAATTGTAGCCTCAGCTATGGATGATGATGAAGACATGGACGAAGACAGATTACAGAAAACATTTGAAATGATAAACGCAACAGCAGACCGAATTTTGGATCAAATCGATAAAGTCGGCTCATTCAGCAGTGAAGATTATTTTCCTGATGATTACGATGACCATTCTCAAACAAATGGTCCTACGGCTGATGTTTTCAATGACCAAACAAAGACCAATTACCGTCTTTCCACAGGTATGAGTATGTTCATTGAATTGAATGGATCACGGATCAAAACGTGGATCGAATTAAATGGATAGTTTAAGACTTTTTTGAATATATATTTTTACAGAAGGGGCTTAGATTAACCTCTTTTTTTTAAAGGATGTGCTTCAAAACTAGCATCATTTTCTGTAGAAGGGCATCATCGAAATTTGATGTTATGAAACTATATACCAAATAATTTAAAAAATATAGAGAACCTTTTGTGGAAAGTTAATCGGAGAAACGTTTTCAGTGGATATATAGTTACGAAGATCGAATATATTTAGGCTCTTTACCCACGTTGGAAGAGTATTATGAAACACAGAAGAAGTTACAACACTATTAGAAACAGACAAGAGTTTTGAAGAAGAAAAGGAAGACTTTTACTGAAGTGCGACTGACTTTTACCCCTCTCTGACAGGATCCACCCCGATTCATTGCTTCTCCTCTTTTTAGCCGCGTTGGCTTTTGTTGTACATTTGCGTAATTTCTTCATTTTTGTTTATTCAGGGTCAATTGGTAGTTCATCGTCCTCAACAAGTATCAAAGGTTCGTCCATCTTCTACTTTCTTCTTCCATCTTCTTCTTTCTTCTCGTTTTGTTTCATTCTTCCTTTTCCTTGAATTTTTTAAACATGATTTTATTTATCGCTCTATTTCACGGCATAAATATTACATTGTGTGTTAACCTGACCTCGTGTGCTTATCTAAAAAGAGTTCGTTTGTTTGATATAACGCTTGTTTGTTACATAAAGTGTGTGGTGTGCTGAATCACTGATTGCTTGATTGGTTGGTTGATTGATTGATTCATTCAGTTATTCATTGATTCAGTAATGGCTTTATTAGAGGCGTGATTAATGAATAAAACGTGTGTTTTGATAACAGTGTGCAAATATTTCAGTAATTCTTAACTATATTCTTAAAATCATCCGTTGGTTCTAAACAGCACCACCAACGAATTTCTGGCGCTAATTCATAGGTAGGGTTCATACTTCGTCTCGAAATTGGTTCAGATTAAAATAGCATCATTTATCAAAGCTGACTTGGCATAAAATATCGATCAATGGGAAATTTTTCTGTTCCAGAAAATGGTTATTATAAAGTGAGACAATTTGATGTTAATGATAACGAATATGACGTGGACGAAATGTCATCATATTGTCAAAATAAAAGGACAGAACCGGAAGAAATCATGTCAATGTCTGATGACATCAGTTACCGAGTGTCAAAACCACTTGTCACAGCAACAACAACAACCAAACGAGCATCGTCTGGGGTTAGAATCACTGTACCTGCAATTAATGTCAAAGTATCAACAGCGAGAACTAAAGGTACGAGGCCAGACATTTGAAAGTTTCTTTCTATACCGATACTCGCGAAAAGGATTTACTAGTTAATGCATGCTGAAAAGCTGATATAAGCTTTTTGATTTGAGTTTTTACTTCTTTGGCTATTTAACATGGAACTCTTTCGTTCGTGTTACTTCTAAAAGTGTGTTTAACTCTAGTGCTTTAATTTATGTGTTCATAAGACCAAAGAGTGTACTAAATTTGCATTTCTAAAGTAAACGAGTGTTCCATAAAATCACGAAAGTGTGTCAAGTGTGATAAATGACTTTATTTTGCATATTAACTAAAAGTGGAAAAACACAGTGTGATTCTAAAAATATAAAATTTGTTGTATGTTTTAAATTAGATGGAATGAAATGAATTAAATTTCCTCGCGTTCCATTTTGTCATCTACGAATTTCACTGGTCGAGTTTGCTTGCAATGGAATGATGCCATAAAATGTTAGTTTTATCCTGTTGTCAGTTAGAGTCTAGACCAACTGGAATTATGACATCTTTCTCAATGTACTGCTGAAAAATTCAAGACTTCATTTCTCATATTAAGCATTCTCATCACATCAGAAAATAGATTTCATTTCAAATGATATTTTATTTTATATTTTATTCTTTCATTTTTCGTTTCAGGTTCTCGTTCACAAAATGCCAATTGATATCATCATTGGATCATTTGCCGTAAATCTTTTGTTCAGGTTATTTTTCGTTCAGTTTTTCCTTTAGCTATTCTATTCCTAAATCTCTCTCGTGAACCTAGACAGACCCCGCTCCACATAATCTGACGGGAAGAATATTTAAATGGAATGTAGCGTTATTTGTCGCAAGTTTCAAACTCCCCAATAGTTATGAAGAATTGGTGTTTTTGAAATTGAAATTTGTTATCTAATCGTTGGACGTTTATAAATATCTGGCCATGAGCAATGGGTCAATGATGGCTCAACGGTAGCGCGCTTGACTACCAACCTGAGGGTTGGTGGTTCGAGTCCCCGCCCTGTCGAACCTGCTACGTAGAGCGAGGAGAGTCGCCAACTCTCTGTAATTCCAGGCTAAAGGAATCGCGAGGTGTGGTCACATCGAGAGGAAGGACCAGGACATTGCTCGATAAGCTTAGCTTCTCAGTGTCCTAAACACTACCTTCGGATGCTTGGTAGCAATATAGAAAAACTTGCATCTGAAAATTTGACAATAAAGCGGTCTCAAGGTCTTATGTTGAAAGTCGATGGGTCAATTTTTCTTACCTTATTAAGAGTATGTTTCACGAGAGAAGAGGTAAACATAAACATGACTGGGTTGATATGTATTACCATGTACTACCATGCTCACTGCGGCATCGTATTTGTAATTTGTCATTTTTGTTTTTACATGACTGGAAAGCGAAACAGATAACGTTGCTTTTGAGACGAAACTAATTAAGACAGTATAGTGCAATGTTGCCATGTTATTTTTAGCATTTAATGATTTATTCTTCACATTTTAGGCCATTGATTGTTGGACAGAAAGATGATCTCCCTCCAAGAATAGTTAATATCAAATACCTCAAAATATATCGTTATTAGTAGTCGAGCTCCGTTAATATACTTGGCGTGTTACTATCTGATTTCATAATAATTGACAGTTATAACTCTCAATGTTTGTGTGTATTATAGATATTGTAAGGGAAAGTAGATATCACGTGGCTCTTTGTGATTGTTAATGCCACCAAATGATAGATAGCTCATGATATGTTATGTAGTAATAATCGTGCAATTTTGTGTGCAGTCAAACATCGCGTAGTTATGCAGGGTTTCAACGAATAGCTCTACTTTTACAGCGTATAGGTACAGCTTTGTGTAAAACTTTGTGTTAAAAGGGCACGGGCTTGTCCTTCTTTTATGTCAAAATGATAGCTCTTTCTTCCTTTACTTGAAATAGTTTATGCAACCGATTTAATTGATTAGAGACAATGAAAAGGAGATTTTAGATGCTGTGCAATAAGTCATGATAACCCGACAGGATAATTTGTAGACAGTGCATTTCATTTCAGTATTTAGTAGTTGAGTTACTGTATGAGGTTAGAAGCACAGCTTGCATAGAGATGTAGTAGTGCTCAGTATTTGTAACGCCACAGTTTCCATAGAACTTGGATCAACGTGGAAACAATCTTTTGCATCACCAGTTTATACCATAAAAACCAGGATAATTTTGTAATTGTGTAAACATATGGCAAAAAATTACGAGACCGTTAAATCTTGACTTGACCAAGAATAGCTGGATGTTTCTCTATTTCATTCAGTCCTTAACGTAACAACAAACATGGCAATAAATTACGAAACCGTTAAATCTTAATTTACGAGGGAAAGCTCAATGTTTTTGTCCCAGGTTGATACATGACTGATTTTGTCGTGCTGAACTCGAAACTGTATCTCATATTATACTTATGTTATTGTCATGAAAATTTTTTATAAGAGTGCTGATTTGTTTAATCATTGAATTGTGTATTATGTGTGATCATTTTGAATCAACTTATATCATTGGCTATACCTCCATCTTTAATTTTGCTGCATCGTTTTTCCTGCCCGTAAAAAGAACATGTGTGAAATGACATCTATCAAGTACTGGTATGTACAATACAAATTGTTACCAAAACGAAATTTTAGAGCGTTTATTGTGCCAGAAAATCTGGAGTTTTATTTATTTCAAAATTTATTTCGGAAAAATAATTGTAGTTGCAAACTTGCGCATGCCCATTTTTAGGTCAATTTTTGTATATATCTATGGAATATAATGATGAACAAAATGCCACAGATGCAAAATTTGATTACACTGATCTTTATTTTAGTTACATGTTTTTCAAAAAGAGAAAACGAAACTGATTTGTTTTTAAACATACTAATTGACTATGTTGTACAACTTGAATTTGCCATGTCGCTAAATTTAAGTAGAAACAGTTAAGGACTACAGAAAATTGCGTAGATATGTCAAATCACGTAGAGTGAGGAAAACGCTTTGAAGCAAAGTGCGTTAGGATTCATCACAACGAAAAATGTTTAATTTCTGCTAGAATTTATACAAAAGTTGAAATGATGAAAACATTTTGCTTTTGAATAAACAAATGCAGATGTAAACATTTCAGTTAACTGCGCATTCAAACCAACAAAAGACATTGGGTTACTCTTTGGGATCATTTCCATACACGCGCATTCATTTTTTATTTCGTTCATTCATTCATACATACATGCATTCTCCATTCCTTGATCAAATCAATAATTTATTTGTTCATTCACACTTACATGCATTCATTTATTACATTTATTCTTTCATTCACTCTGTGTCTCATCTTCTCGAACATACATTGATTGATTGATTGATTGATTGATTGATTGTTGCACTCATTCCTTCCCACATTCATTCATTTCTCGTTCATTTCGTTTCTTGTTTCGTTTATTTATTCATTATTTCGTCAATTTTTATTTCATATATTTCAAGCTCTTCTCTCTACTTTTACCCCTAGTCGAATGTTATTGTATCGATATTTATTGTATACCTTTCTTTTAACACTGTGATTCGTGATTGGAACTTATCAAGTGAATGAATGTATCTGGGCAAAAAAGTCATTGATCAGGATAGGGAGCTGGACCAAGATCAATTCAGGATGGAAGAGGAATGGCTGTACTTACCATAGGTTGTAAAGCATGAACTATTTAATTAATTGTTTGATTGGTTTATTGATTGATTGATTGATTGATTGATTGATTGAGTGATTGAGTGAGTGAGTGAGTGAGTGAGTGAGTGAGTGATTTAACGAGCCATCTCTTGATTTTTTTCTGTATCAATTTAATTTATCATTGATTTGATAATATTGCAATCATTTTATTACATTTAGAATTACCTCCTCCGCCCCCCGAATTAATCGACGAAGAAGAAGATGCGCCCCAATCTTTTGGTGGTGGTGGGGCAGGAACTCAGTCCAGGACATTCAAGATGCTGCAAGATTCAATAGGAACAGAAAACGGTAAGCTAAATATCCAACTGAGATTTGTAGCCATTTTAGTATTGCTGTTTTCTTGGTGATCTGTTTTTGTTGTCACATCTTTTGCTAATCGAAGTGATATCTGTTCGCATTGGAGTGAATTTGCTGTGAGATTTTTGCCTCTATGTTTTCACATCACCAACATAAGAGACTATAATGATAGGAATTTTGAAACTTTTTGTTATTTACTTCGAAGATGATAAGCTTTCAAGTCATATTTTTCTGTAATGGGCCAGTGACAGAACTTATAACGATAGGAACGGTTTGTGTCCATCATGAGGTAAGATAGGAGCGGTTTCTTGTAAAAAGACATGATTCCATAAAATTCTAGTTGGGGGTTCAAATATAAAACTACTCCAAAAAGCAGGTACGAAGGGAGCACACATAGAAATTCGATGAAGAAGAAAATACAAAAGATTTTACGCTTTCCATTTGTTGACTAATTGAACTTCCCGAAAGTTTTCTTACAAAGTTTTGTTTGCAACTGAAGATTTCTCTTCTATCTAGCCCACCAATCAGTATTCAGCCGCCCACCAGAACAACGTAACAAAGCCGTTCCCATGCCAACACAGTCCAAAGCTCCTCCTCCTCCGCAGATAACAACAGTCAACGCAATTCCAAAAGCCCCAATGCCTAGTGGCCCGAACTTTAAAATTTCTGCCCCCAAAGCTCCAGCCTTCCGTGCTGCTGGTTCTCCCCAACAAAGCACTTATAAACCCTCATTTGCTCCATCACCATCAAACACAACATCTCCCCCTGCCCCACGCCCCCAACCATCCTTCCAGCCATCAAGTTCCCCCCAGCCTATGAATTCACCGCAAGTGACTACAGCTAGAGTTGCTACTCAAAAGCCTGCCATGCCAATTGATCCCTCAAGAATACCAGTTTGCCATGGTTGTGGTGAGGAGATTCGGTAAGATGAATACTCTTTCATTTGTAAACATCTCCTAGTAGTACCCTTTTACTTTGTTGGTGCCCTTTTCCTTACTAGTAGTACCATATTTATTGAGCAATGCGCGGGGCAATGTATAGTTACGATTTTTGACATTTAATCAAAGCATTCAAGGTAAATTGATCAAAACATTGTTCAACAGATTCTGGTTTGAAATGAACGGAAAAACGTTGCTTAAGAAACAAGTTAAAATATTTCCCAGACATTGTTTTTCAATTGTTCAAGATTTCAGGGTCTGATGACGAAATTTCTTAGTTTTGGTTTATGCTTTTATTTTTTTATATCTAGCTACGCGTCTCGAAAGATGAAGAATGTTCATGCATGCACGCAATCGACAGCTCTGTTATTTTCCTTGTTACAATTATTTTGTTACTAAGCTGAGTGATCTTTCATAAAGTATTTTGTTTCTTGTTAAAGATCTTAATTGTTCTATTTCAGTGGACCATTTGTGAGTGCAATTGGCAAAACATTTCATCCCGAACACTTCGCTTGCAATTCTTGTAAAAAGTCATTGCAAAATCAAGGCTTTGTTGAGGAGCAAGACAAGATGTTTTGTGAAACATGCTACAACAGTTTCTTTGCCCCTAAATGTGCTGCATGTGGTAACTCTATTATTGGGGTAAGTTAAGCACCCTTGAACTTATTTTATTTTTAATTAGTTATGATTTCTAGTCAAATTACAGTTCCATTGCAGTTTCTAATCCAATTATCCTGATGAGTCAGAAAAAGTTCGACTCTTGAAAAATCAACAAAAGTTGTATTTGCTTCAGAAATGATCTTTAAAATTTATTTTTATTCAGTTATGTCAAAGTCAAATATTTTAGCAATATGAATAATTCATCTCCTGTTGGCAAAAGCAATTTCTCCATCAAAACGAAATCAATGTGACTTATTTCAACAATTTTCTTCTTGCTAATTGTACAATATCTTGACTTTTATTTAACCAATAATTTCTTCATTTTACCTTTCTAACATCAGGTTGTTTGCCCAAGAACATGGGGCATCATGATACGCAACCTCTTTTTGATATATAACCTCACCTCGATACTCAGCTTTCTAACAACTTTATTACAGTAACTTAACTGTAAGGTAATATACTAATAACTGCACTTAATATACACAGTATATGCACTTGAAAATAGCGTTACAGACCCATTGTCAGCCATGATCCTTTGTGCGCCGAATGATAAGCAAGACAAAGAGAACCTATGCCAAAAACTACTTTCAGATAATACGAAAGTCGAATTTGGCGCCGCGAAGGATCATGGTTAGCAATGGGTCTTTAAGTATATACCTACGAAGAAGAAACATTGTTTGCAGTTCTAGCCTATTGTTTGAATACAATGCGCCATTGTTTCAGCTGTTCTCTTTTCAAAAATTTAGTATCTAACACCACGTTTACATTGTACCGGTACAGTTTTGACCCGCTACAAAGTTGTTACGGTTCAAGAGCATTTGCACTGCTCCAAAAGAAAATTGTTCTACAGAAAGAAGGAACAAAAATTATTACGGATTAGCAGGAACAGTGTAAATGGAAGGCTGATCCTTTACACTTTTGTTACGGTTCCAAAGTTGTACCGGTACAGTGTAAACTGGGTCTAAGTGTCTTGTCTGTGCGTTTCGTATTTGCGAGTCACTACTGTAACGAAACCTTTCGCTATCCTCTGACACTGGTCATAGCAAATCGTTAGATGAAATCCGAAAAAGAAGAAGCGCACTTAATAAGCTCACCTTGACAACTCACCTGTTTGCTTACCTATTTAATATTAGTCAAGTTCTGCAGAATCGAAGGAAATGCACAACATTCGAAAAGAAAGTTTTTTTATAAGGCAAAAACCTAAAACAAAATACGAAATACAAGATTGGTGCCATCTGCAATGGGATTGTTAAGATCTTATCCGTACAATGGTCGCATGGTCAAAAGAGAGCATAAATGTTGCTAATACTTTTTCTTTATTTGCTTTCATTTTTGTTTATTGCAGTATATTGTACCATTTTCTTCTTTTCCACAATATTATTTCTATTTATAAATTTGAGGGTATTTTTGTAAGTTCAAAATTCATCCACTTTTCAATTTTGTTCGACTCAAGATTGGCAGATTTTTAAACAATATCAGTAGTTGCTCTTGATTGACACTCCAGTACAAAGCAATTAGCGATCGCAAACAAATAGGAAATATTTGGCCAATTAGTCATGCTGCAAATGTAAATAAACGAAGCATCGTATGATACTCTGAAACGTAGTTGGCTTACTCGCTCTATTTGCATGCCAAATTGGGCAGTGAAAAGAAGACTCGAACATAGAAGAATAATTGTAAACATCCTCCTTCATATGCTCAAGATCTTTCGTATTTATCAAACTTTTTGTATTTATTTTTCTGTCTGAAGTAATGTGGATTGTATTTATTTGCACTTGCTATCTCTCGTTGTAAGTTTCTAGTAATAGTTCCTAGCAATAGTTTGCACTTAAATTACACGTAAATATGTCAGATGTAATATTGGGGATCTCGCGAGGCCTACTGAAAGTACACAACAAAAGCATGCAAATCTGCATCATTCTGGAGTATCGATCGTTTTGAAGTTTTGGAATGCGATCCCGATCCATGTTCTTTGGTAGACAGCTTGGTGTCCCTGTGGCCTCATTATTACGTCACTAAGAGAAGAAGATACATCGGTTTAAGCCTGTTTTCAGGTTGGCAGCAAAAAGACTCGATTGTGTACACATTGCACCAATGTAAGATCTACTGGGGAGGAGCTACAACCTAGCTCTTTACGAGATCTGATTGCGGAGCTGAAGAGTGATATCACGTATGCGGATAATCAGACAAAGCAGTTTAATGAAATGAAGCAAGCTGCATCCGTGCGGGTGAAAACCGCGCGATGGAAACAGGCAGAGCTGAAACAGAAGATA
Organism: Aurelia aurita; assembly: GCA_004194415.1. Classification (NCBI taxonomy): domain Eukaryota; kingdom Metazoa; phylum Cnidaria; class Scyphozoa; order Semaeostomeae; family Ulmaridae; genus Aurelia; species Aurelia aurita. The sequence continues at coordinate 279,434 of REGM01000059.1, read as the reverse complement.
TATGAAATGGAGGAGAAGCGGGACCGCATTGAGGATAAAATTACCGCTGCGGAGAAGCGGCTAGATGAAAAGCTGCACACGGCAAAGCGTATTGATGAGGTGAAGTTTAAGTACGATTTGAATGTGGAAGACGCAAAGTTGCGGTTAACAGAAGGAGAGGCAAAACTTGCGCATGCGAAGAAGTGGGGAAAGGAGATTTGGAGTGAGTTATCAAGGAAGCTTGCGAAGAGATCTCAATTGCATTACCATGTTCAGTTCATTGAAGAGAATGCTACTGGTTCTAGAATAAAGATTGCTAATTTGGAAGAGAAGTTGCAAATACTGAACGAGAAGAGAGAAAATGTCACCAAAGAGGAAGGTCCTCGTCGATCAGCTTCTGCTAAGAAAGAGGCATTAATCGAACAATATGAAGATGACATAAAGAGATTGAAAGAAAAACATGCGAGGTCAGAGCAACACTTTTTGACGATGATGGTGTACAAAGATAGTTTAATGAAAGAGATCAGGAGGTTGAGAGGGCAAAGAAGGGATTTAGAAGATCAACTTGGCAATGCTTTGAGGATGAGAGAAAACAAAATCATTAGGCCTAATCTTCCTCAGCAATTTTATCGATAACTCACATTCTTTAATTGTGATTTTGAGACTGCAAATAGACAGTCTTTTTAATACTATAGACGTAGGACTTGGACACAGTTTATAGTCATAATCATTTAATGTAGAGACTGAATTTATTATTTTATTGGTAAATTCCACCCTTTATTGCACTAATAGGCAGTCCTGTTTTGATAAATGTTGGGCGATATTCAATGAAATTTGTAGATTTGTAGATTATTGAATTTCCGTCTAGCACATCAGATGCATGACGTATTATGCATGACGTACGTTAAACTAGGCATTGGGAAGGTAACGTAAGGATAGCGACACTTTGGTAGCGCAGTGGAAACGAAAGGAGAGCAGTTGTAACGAAGACAAAATTAGGCATGTGGTATAATAGAAAGGGTTAAAATCCAATCACTGAGAATAAAATGAGAATAGAAGATCCACTGTAGGGTACTGGTGGGATTTATCAGGCAGCGTGATATATCAGACAGTATTAGCTTTCAACCTCCAGTATCAGCCCTCAAATCTTAAAAAAATACAAACGCAAGCTAAAGTGATGCTGCCATGACGATTTGATCTTCTATTCTGCACCATTTTCATTTCAATCGTTTTTTGCTCTTATAAAAAGAAGCTGGATGCAAATTGACTTTGGCATTAGCTAGAACTACTTTGTTCAGCATATTTTAATCAGCATCAGAACGTCTCTAGGGGTGTCTGCCTTGTGTCCTGTAACTTTGTATTTTTTATATAGAAAGTTGCTCTTTTTAAGGTGTAAGATTATTTATGATAAGAACAGACCAAGTTAAGTTGTCATTAACTAGAAACTGCTTATTTTCTAATTTCTGGTGACGTAATTTTAGTATGTCGATTTTTAAAAATATAGAACTAATAGTTAACCGTTAACTTTAACGAAGTATACATTCAATGTATTTAGACGAGAGGGACTTTTACTTGAATGGACATCGAAGGTGAAAAGTATTCATTTTTAGGAGATATTGTATTTTAAAGGGTATATTCATTGATTATATTTTCTTACTAATTAGCTGGAATGAGTCAGTCATTTGTCTTGTGTTCATGAGGTAGGGTCATAAAAATGTGATGTCCAGATCAAACATTTTCCATTTATAATGTAAACAAAAAATTGCACATTTCAGGTGAAAAATTTAAAATTCCTTTTCTTGTAAGTCCAGTGCACCATTGTTTTTCGTGCAAACAATCCTCATGTGTTGTATTTGTTGGAGATCAATTTTCCAAACAACTCCCAAAATGTTTGATCATAAATCGATTTTTTATCGATGGTTCATTCGTTGGTACATCTGCTCCTTATTAGGAATTATCTGCTCCTTATTAGGAATTATCTGCTCCTTATTAGGAATTATCTGCTCCTTATTATGAATTAATTTTCAGTTTTGAATACAGTTCGAACAAATTTTTATTTCTTCTCGTAAGAATGTCGGATGAAATATCTCAAACATTATCTCAAAAAATATTCGATTTCTCGAACAGATTTCAGCTCTCCCCGCAATAGCGAATGTCAACTTTTTATGTATTTATTTATTTATTTAATTTGTCCTTTAATAATCCTCCTAAGAACTGCATAAATGCTATTTTTCATAAATTCTTATTTTCCATTGTCAGCATTTCTTTTTCTGATTTATTGTATTAAAATTAAACATCGTTTTGTTTCTCTGAACCGTCTTCATTTGTTTTTATCTATTTATTTTTGAATAATCTATGTAGTGATTGATTGATTGATTGATTGATTGATGATTGATTTAGTGATTGATTTATTGATTGATTTATCATTTGATCAAGTTATCGAGCGATTGACTAATTCATTTACCAATCTAACTAATTTGTCATTCATTCTCCTTAGAACTGCATAAATGCCGTTGGTAAAACATACCATCCTGAGCATTTCTTATGCGCCAATTGTGGAAAGAACTTCAGCAACGAAGGATTCCTTATTGAAATGGGAAAACCATTTTGTGAGGGTTGCCATGACAGCCAATTTGGAGTGAAATGTGCTGGCTGTAACAGATCAATCACAGGGGGACAAAGATATGTTGAAGCATTGAACCAAAATTGGCACACTGATTGCTTCAATTGTGGGGTAAGTCTTGTTACCAACGTCAATTTACTGCCTTTAGAATTAAAGGAAATACAATAAAAGGAACGCTAAATCAATTGCAGTATCCCTTGCCTCAAACCAGATAAAACATTATATAGCATACTATTTCTCTTCCGTATTAGTCCAGGTTAGATAGGCTCTTCCTGGCTTTCCTTCCTAGGTTCCTTGTTGCTTCACTTTTGGTTCTGGGTTTGACTATGATGTATTTCTCAATAGAAGTGATGATAAATCAGCGAGTTCTCTCGACTGATTTTTATGGTATTATTATATATTTTCACTGTTGTGCAGAATATTATATTTTGACTGGTTTGCTCGAAGCTTTGATAATAATTGTCAATTATTGCATTTTTACATTTTTGTATTGTTGCATTTTAGGCTTGCAAAACAAGATTGGAAGGAGCAAGTTTCTACGTTGTGGATGGGAAACCATTTTGCCAGCTTCACAAAGGAGGCATGTAATTCAATTCAATCAGCAATTCAATTCAATCATATTATGAATGCATGAACTATAACTGACCGACTTATATTTGATAAAGCACGCTAAATGCATTGTGGTTTTTGTAGACCTTAAAGTGACCATAACTTGTAGATTTTTTAAGACATTCTTACTCAAGCATTGGTAGAACTATTAATATTTTCTTTTGAGTGCTGATAAATCTGGAAGTGTCAATTAAAATATTTTCTCATTTGTCTCTATCTGTCAATAGCAGCATTTACACTAGCAAGTGTTCCTTGACTCTCCTTGACAAGTTTATTTGCTCGTGTAGACGACAAGCTTCGACATGTTTTCCCTGGCATACCAGTTTTCGAACAAGGAAACTTGCTCGTGTAGACGATAGGGCGACGATGTATCTCATCAAATTTAACCTGGAACTCGAGAGAGATCCTCTTGTAACGCAAAGAGTTCACAATAGGCATTTTAGCTATTCTATACAAAAGAGCCTGAATCAAACGATATTTTCATACATTTTGTAGAAAGCTAACTAGTTTTCGAATGTGTACAACTTTTAACGCCTCTCAATCGAACCTTCCATATAACGATGTGTGAAAATATCGCTCGATCCAGACTCTAGTAGAACAGCTAAAAGGTCTTTTCTTCGTGATTTCGTTTCTGTTCTGCTTGGTTCTGTCTATAAACCTTTGGGATGTGTGACAAACGTACTTGTTATCACATTGGCACACAAATTTTTGCACTTAATTTTTGCATTATGCAGCTTCATCCAATTGAAAACTTGCTCCATTATTGTTCCTGAAATCTATAGTTGATTTCTCATAGTTTCATCATGACTATGGTTATTGCTAAATTCGCGCAAAGAAGATTTTCCCAAGAAAAGCAGAAGTAAATGATATATTTATAGCTGACAAAATGAATACAATCTATTTTCAATTTTTCACGAAATCCTGATATGAAGATTTAAACACCAATAAGTAAACGTAATGAAAGGCTTTCATCAGACATTGTTCACAGTATGAAGTGTGAATGGCAACCGAAAAGTTCGAAGAAGACGTAAAATGAATTCATACTTTGAAATATGCCAATCTGAAACAATGCACGCGAGTTTGGCAATCTGAGCCGTCTAATCTGGGGCATCTATCAGACAATTTATTTGTGTGTGTGAATAATGTCTGACGAAAAGGTCTTGGTTTGTTTTTATCACGGTTCTGCTTTTTACAGCACTTCTACAGGGGTTTTCTCTCTCTCTGTTACGCTCCTCCGTCCGTGGTGGACACTGCGCGGTCTACTACAATCTTCCATACGTGTCTGTGATTTGCCAGTTCTTTATGATCTTTTATTTCGAGGTTTCTTATGTTTTCCTTTTCGTTACCATCTTTAATTATCACGTTAACTTTGATGTTTTCTAAATCTTTTTCGACAAGTTTCAACCACGGGGGGGGNTCCGAAAAAGTATACCCTTGAGGGCGGCACATCCCCAGGTACCTTTACTATGGAAGAACCCCCCCCCCCCGTGGTTTCATCCATGTCATTTTTTGCCCTCCTCTTGGTTTCTTGCATGGTTTCTTTGCTTCTCTCAGTGCCTTATTTGCAGGTGCTTGTTCTGGGAGTCTCAGAAGATGGCCATACCAATTTAGCCTTCGCCTTTTTTACAGGCGTTTGTTGTTTTGTTGCTAGAATGATCGAAGTATGAAAATTTTGGGGAATTGGGCTCGAGACTAGCCTCTCTTTGACTATGCCTATTTTGGCGGTAAATACATTAATGCTTTGCAAGGTTCGAACTGTGTTGTACAAAGATGGCTGAAGATGGAGAAGGCTGCAAGACAGGAGGAAAGAGAAACGAAAATGATTGGGCAGCGAGAGGAATGACGACGCAATGAAATGCTCGCGATCGTAAATAAACATTGTAAGGTAATTATTACAACTTTATTTCTCAAATTTCTAATAATAAAGAAGTGGAGTTTCATGCAACAGTTCATGCAATTTCAGTCATGCAACAAACAGCCACATTTTTGGCCTAGGCCTACACACAGACAGGCAAAACACACACACAGACGGGCAAAACTGCACCTAGGCCTACCACATTTAATGCAATGGTGAGATTGTTGGTAAAGTGGGTAAAGTCTTGGAACCAGCGATGATTGCACTGACAAATCATATTGTTGTTCAGTGCAATCGCTACTGATTGCCTGATTGCAGGACTTTACCATGGTTCCCAAGTGTACACTCATTACTGAGTCCAACAAGCTGTCAGCTGTGCAATCACAATGTGGGGATTGGTCGCTGTTTTAATAGTGCTAACATGTACAGTTACAGTACATAAAAATGATGTACTTTGCCTTTGTAGAAAATCAATTTGTGCACCAGATCACAAAACTTTAGCAATGAATTGTGTACCAACACCAATTGTGGTTAAATTTGAGGACTGCCTGTCTAGAGGTGAACAAAAGAATGGATAACATAATAAAACATATTGATTAATGTGTAATTTGAAATTTAAATGAAAAACACAAGTGCAATGCACAGATTCTATATTCTAACATAAGGTAATCCAAACATATGACAATTAAAAAGATTTATCTAGTACTACAATCTATTATATATTACACTTAAAGTGTTGTCCCTAGTTCATTGTTAGTTTATAATGCATAATTTCATGCTTATTTGCATCGACAATGCTCCTGTGTTTCATCGTCTGCTACTTCTGCAACAATAACCAAGACGCTTGCACTTCTCACATAAGTGTTGCGGATGCGGTTTCCCACTATCATATTCTTCATCAGAATCTCTTTTCTCCAGCTGTTTTTGAGAATAAGGATATACATTGATATTGCAATCTTTGCATTGTTGCCCAATGTCTGCCCAACTGTTTCCACTTTCCCATGTCTTGTTACATTGTGGACATCGGAACTTGCCATAACATCTTCTTTTCCCTTGGTAAGGTGTTAGTCCCTGAAACCCAACAGATCATTTGTAATTTCTTCCTAAATGGCTGGTCAATTTCTTTTGAATTCAAAAAATATCTTGTGATATCTTGCAGATCAATATCAATCCACAAATATGCATCATGAAGAAAGTTTGTTATATTTATTCTTGTGAAGAAAAATGCCAAATATGTAGAGCAAAACACGTTACACAGACATGTAACACAAGCTATAAAATCTCTTGTCCTATGCTTTGAGGGGGAGAACTAGCATCATCAAGTCATATTACGGTTTCAATATACAACTTAAACGGAATAGACATAGCTATATTGAATGGCCGCTATAAATTGGCTAAAGAAGACGCCTACATATACATTGTTTCTTTAGCTAGACAATGAAACATCACTTGTCAACGTTATCAAAATGCAATAGGCTATATTTTAAACTTGGCCCGGGCCAGCTTTTAACTATATAGGGATTCGCTTTAAATATTGTTTGATATCACTAAAATGTCTATGCTTTTTAGGAAAAAACATCTTACTTGAAAGGGCGTAATGGGCGTAATGGATTTTGGAAAATTCGGCTACAAAATTCTCTGCATGTGAGATTCTGCTGTTTTTCTTAAATCTGGCACTTCCAATTCACTACTGTAGGTTCTTAGCAGAAATAAATGTTCATATTTTTATCAATTACTAGGACTACAGCACTCTCCTTCGCAGAGGCAGTATGAATTCAAAACATTAGATGTTCCACCACGAGCTAATGCAAAAAAAGGATGAATTAAACTTCAGGAGATGTCTAGCAAGCCCACCAACGCACTGTTTTCAAGATGCATATCAGTTTTAGAAATTGCATAACATAATGTAAATTTTATTCATCCCTTGTTCCAGAGTCCTACTTGGAAATTAGACAAGGGTCCTGTTTTTGTCTTTTCAATAGCTACTTATTTCAGCTGCAAATTCCATAAAAATCATTTGCTTCTTTTGCCTCACAGAATTTAAAAGTTGAATAAATCTTAGTTTACTTCAAATCTTAAATGATTTCTTCTACATAAAATAAAATCTTCAAACCTTTCCTGGCATTTTGCAAAAACCAACTTTGTTTTCTTCTGCACCCTGCTGTTATAAACTTGCTCAGCTCAGCTCTCAACAGATTTTGATTATTTCTGTAAGGTTTCTAACTTTAATAGCATTTACAACTCAAAGGTCTTTATAGCAAAAGGTGTTTTCTTGGAATCGAATTCCATTACGTCATTCTCATAAATACTTCTTAGAAGACACTACCTTCGATTCCATTGTTTTACGAACCAATGAGATCAAGGCAATCTGACCCAAAAACAACCTGCCCATGGTTACTCATTGGAATGTCAAACTTGTTTTCCAAATAGCCACGGTCGCTTCGGTCGAGTTTCAGAGTGGAATTCTCAAATGAGTTCATGGGAAAATGCAAATAAAGTTTAGAAACGTCGCAACTAAAGAATTAAGAAGCCTTCCAAACCTGGACTTGCCCAAGTCGTCTTTCTTTCTTACAAAACGACTTGGGCAAGTCCATTCCAAACCATGCGCTGACGGTTTTTGAAGATTTAACTGCCATCAATACATACAGGTTAGGCGTACATACAGGTAGATAGGGAGCATTTATGGTCCAAACAACGCTTGGTGTTTTAAAGTGCTGGGTCCCTGTGTTAAAATTTGTTTGCAGCTTTGAATTTATCATGTTAAAGAATCTTTAACGCCCATAAATGGTAAAAAGTTTCTGAATTTTATGAAAACTTTCATATAAATTCGTTGCCCAAATCATGTGAGACTGAAACCCTTCAGTATCTTCCATTTGAATTCATTCCGCTTTTTGAAGCAACTGCCAGATCATACACAAGGAGAAGACTGAAGAGTACTAAAGAAAAACTTCCTATTGTTTTCTTGCTGCTATTCCTTGTAGATAATTCAAATTTGCTCTCACATGCACCGATGCATCACGCTATTAGCTAAAACTGCAATGTTTAAACTTATTTCCCCCCATTTCCCTTGTTTTAAAGAACGCCGGTCAACCAGCATCCTTTGCGGTCACGCTTTGCAGAGAATGTTGTCATATTAAAATGGCCGCCGCAGTCGAAAGGCAACAAGCGAAGCGCGCAAAGGATGCTGGTTGATTGGCGTTCTTTAAAGCAGCGCTTCATGGACAATCTATTCTAACTTTGTTGTCGGAAGAGCGTCTGCAATGAGAAGGCAACATCTAGTATACAAAGTGCATGTAGTCATTTTTCAACTTAATAGATTGTATCGTGATACTATTTTGATGCAAACCTTTACAGGTCCTGCCTTAGGAAAGTAGAGTGTCTTTAGAGTGTCTTCAATGTACAACGCTTCACTAGGCTTGGACTTGCCCAAGTCGTCTTGTAAGTCCACACTAGGCTAAACTACTATGGACACAGTTCATTACAAAATTGAAGTCCTTTCTCAAAGGAAGTAACATCTAGTATCTGGAACTGCAATTACGTCCAAGCCTCTTGCATTTCTCACATAGGTGCTGTGGATGTGGAGGCCCTGAGTAGACATCATCATCATCAGATTCATCATAATCATCATGATCATCAGAACCAAATCCGAATTCATCATCACTGTCTTTATGTCTCAATTTCTTCTTCAAAGGATCTTGCTCATATGGGTAAACATTGATTCTGCAAGTTTTGCATTCTTGACCAAGATCAGCCCAACTGTTTCCACTCATCCAATGATTGTTACATTTTGGGCATTTGAATTTTCCAAACACTCTGTCTTTTCCTTGATAAGGTGTCAATCCCTGAAATAGATTGATATTTATTTGATAATTTTCTGTGATTTGTACAATATCAAAAATGTATCACAAATTGTCCTGTCGCAGGATTCCTGATGCATTATTATCTAAATTGACAGATTGTTCTTTAGGGGTAAAATGGGGACACTCTGGGAATGACATTTTTATGCTGGGACTGTGATTTGATTAATTGGACTGGGAATAAACAGCAAAACAATTGACTGGGAGTGGGATTTGATCACAGACAGTATTTCTACGAAAAAGTGACTGGGATTTCGAGTCAAATATGACCGGGAAAATTGTATTGAGGACCCTCTTAACACTGCAGCAAAGTTCCGAAAAGCAACAAATTCACGTAGTACCCTGCCTTAAAAGCGGGCAAAGCACAAGAACAAATTCAGGTCTATAATGAACATGCAAAGCTAAGATTTATAACAGTAACCTTACCTTTCCAACCATTTTCGTCTGATGTAGCAGAACTTTCTCGCGAGCCTTCCTTCCAACTTTTTTGCCTGACTGAATACGATGATCGTATGAAACGCAGTTGTTGAATACTTAATGTCATGTGGAACGCAAATTGTTTTCTTGGAATCCAATTGTGTTAAGCTAGAAACAGTGATGTCATTGATATAAAAAGGGATGATGTTATGAGCTGTTGTTGTAGTTGTTGTATTGTTGTGACAGAGGCCAATCATTGCGACCCTTTGCATTGGGTTTATGAGGAAGTCGAATAACGGAAAACCAAGCAACGATGAAGGAAACGTGAAAGAGTCAATAATATGGCAAAATATTTACCCCTGAATTTTTTTAATTGGCAACTGTGAAATAATTGAAATATACTTGTTTTTCAGGTTCAGATCAAACTTAAAAAAATAAAATCTTGCGGAAGGGTTGGCATTTTATGTCATGATGGTTTTATGTGTGTGATGGATGTTAACCAAAATTTGGTGGAGAGTCCGGTAAGTTAAATGAACTGTTTTAAATCAGTTCTCTTTTACCGTCTCCTTCGATTATCGCCGTATCGTTTTCATCTGGTCTGGCCTCATCTGGTCTGGCCTTATCTGGTACACGCCTTTCTCTTGGATCTTCAACCTAGCCTTGATCATGATACAATCTATTAATCAATCAATCTATTGTAATGATATGACTTGCTGCACATACAGAGACAATTATCAAGGCCATATGGTTTAGTTTCATTGATAATCTTTGTAAACTTTTGAAACTTACAATCTTCAATTAGACTACAAATTAAATAAATGTAGCAACAAAGAAAACCAGATAAAAGATGTATTTTTGATAAATAGAATATTGTCCTAAATAATAATAATAATAATCGTTTACCTCAGATGTGGTTTTATTCACATATGTTATAAAGATACTTTGGCTGTAGAAACAGATGTCATTGATTATTTGTAAAAGACAGTGGAATTGATCTTGATGGTAATTTATCTTGATTCGAAGTGTTATTTAAAGTTTACCGATCGTGATTGGAAATCCTTGACTAGGACAGCCTTGATAGAATCCGTTTCTGGTTGATAAACCTGATGGTTCGTGTTCACTACGATCTTAAAAACGAAACAATCTGCAGTACAAAAATGGTCAGATAAATGGCTGTTCATTGAAATGAATACGTCAATGAATTCATCATGAAAAAGAGACTAAAGCTCAGCCTCTTTCTCAATTCTGTTCGTAAAATAGAAGCTTCATCATGTAAAGTTAAACAACCTTATCACTGTAGTGAATCACCGTTTTTTCGCGTTTGTTTCACCGTATTTTTGCAAAATTTATTCCTGTATAAGTTTTATACTATAACTTTTAGCAATAATAACCCATCTAAGTGTTTGAATGAAAATTTAATTTCGGTTCCTAATCAAGTTTATGAAAAGATATCTGGCAACCTGTTAAAGTGACACGGCAGTTTTTTTTACAAAAGGGGCTTTCAGGCCTGTTTTCTACTATTATTTCAAATAGTTCAAATGTCCTCTCCCATCATTTTCCTTATGGTGTAGTTAAAGGTCGGTTGCCCCACTTTGTCTCATTTGCTGTTACCAGTTGATTTCAAAGTGACAAAATCCTGCANAGTTCAAATGTCCTCTCCCATCGTTTTCCTTATGGTGTAGTTAAAGGTCGATTGCCCCACTTTGTGTCATTTGCTGTTACCAGTTGATTTCAAAGTGACAAAATCCTGCAACTTCCCCTGTGTGAGTTCCTTGCTCTCTTCCTTCCTTCCCTCTCGAAGGGAGGCACTCACGAGGTACTCCTAGGCCTGTGGAGTTAATCATTTGTTGACATGTATTAAAAAATTACCCAGTATGAATCAATTACATTAATGAAAACATTTGCCTGGAATTCTTGATTTAAGTTTTCCTGATTCTATGCTGGTTGTATGATATTGACGAAGGAATCGAGGCAGGAATACAGCTTGAAACCACTTGTGTAATATTTCTGCAAACTGTACGTGTTGTGATATAGATTGAATCATGAAGGGTTTACTTTACAGGGGGTGAACAGTTTTTGACATACTATCCTCTTATCAATGTTTTTATCCACCCCATTGACTCACTGTTGATCTCTATGCTTTGTTGCCCTTCTCTCTAGCCTCTCTGTTTTTCACCATGATTTCTATTTAGTACTCCATTAGCCCACCAAGTTTCTTATTATTACCGAATTATCTTATCAAAATTAAAAAGTGACTACTTAGATCAAAGAATACCGAAACTAGTTGTTCCTTTCTGCTAACAGTTTTTAATAAATCGAGTTCTCGTTTTCGTAATGGTATCCATCTTTCAATGCCAGCTGTTTTTTTTAACATACCACTACTGTGGATACATGAATTTATGACTCCCTTGGCTCCGAAGATTCAATAACAAAGGGAACAAAACGAATTAAGTTAGATGCGTTTTGTGCTCAGTTCACCTGCCTCGTTTAGATTCATGAATCTTCCAAAGCATTGATTAATGTTGCAAATGCTAAACAACTTAGTAACAGCAGCCCTGTCAAATCTTCAACAGAAATATTGCAATTTAAAACAGAATGCCTTTGAGATTATACCAGAAAATGGATGTTGATTGTGATTGGATCCCTCATACTGAGGCTGTCATTTAGTCCCTTGTCCAGTCTTTAGTCTTGCGTCAATCTAAACTTTTTTATGAACTCATACTCTTATGACTATGATGAACTTCAAGAACTTGCCTCTTGATTGTATATTAATTCACTGCAAAACTGCAAAAAGTAAATCAAATCAAATGCATCTTTCGTTCTGGAAGGCTTCTGAGCAATACAGCTAGAATTTAAAGTCAACAGGATACGGCACAACCTTCGAATGACGTAATTCGTATGGACAATTGGTCCCAATCTTTCATGCAATTAAAGCAAGGCTTACCTTTTTATCATGGAGGATCTTAAAGTTGAAAGATTGCATTAAATGATGAGACCATTCGCTTAATTAAGGATGTGGCACGATCTGGCATTAGTAGTTTTAATTTTATTAAGAGGGGTTTAGCAGATGCCGCCCAAATTTTAGAGTTACCGCCCGATATTTTCAACTCGATATCGAGTTACCGCTCAAGTTTTAGAGTTGAAGATTGCATTTGATTATGAAACCATTTCCCTAGTCAAAGGTCCAGCATTAGCCATTTTGCTTTGCCGAGAAAGGTTTCAGAGGTTGTCAGTTTACGATAAACATGCCAAATTTTAGAGATGAAAATTGCATTACGAGATGAAACTATTTGCTTAATTAATTAAGGGTCTAGCATTAGCTGTTATAAGTTTGCGAACAAGGGCCTCGGATATTTTGAGTTTACGATAGACAATTTCAATCTTTTGATTTGAAAATTGCATTATGAGATGAAACCATTTGCTTAATTAAAGGGCCTAGCATCAGCCGTTTAACTTTGCTAAGAAGGGTCTCGGATATTTTCAATTATCCCTAGGCCGGTCCAAATTAAGGAAAGCTTCAGTGGTAAAGCATTAACCCGGTCAGGCAATAGCCCATTAAAACCAAAGACCGGAAGGGCGGAACAAACACTCGCTTAGGCCTATTCTTTGGTCGAAACTCGGTCCAGAAGGAAACCTTGGGTTTGGCAAATTTATTAAGGACAACGTTGAACTGTTTTCGTTTGGGTGTGTGTAGTGTGGTTGCTTTTGTATTTTTTGTGATGTTGTGAAGGATACTGTTCTTTCAGAGAATTCCAAAAGATGAAGTCGTTGTTGTTTTATTTTAATCAATTTTAGAATTAACGTTATTATTCTAAAGTTTTAACCTGTTGTCTTATTTATCAAATACAGTTCTACATACTTTGTAGCTTCTATTTAATGCATCATATAGACTTAGTTACTCTTATAACCAAGCAACAGTGACAAACGTTTTTATGCAAGTCAAGGGATTTATTAGTCATAACGGCTGCGTCACTCTGCCTTTCGCTTTAAACATTCGTGCAGGCCTAAAAAATGACAGCGATTATTGCATTACTATTGCTTCTAGAGTTTGCAGTCTTTTGAGATCTGCTGGATTTCATCGGGGTTGCTGTTATTTCCAAAGGTCTCAACACAATGAAAATTTTCTTCTAATATCAATGTGAACGCTGCTAAGTGAGAATGATTAGAGTAGCCGTGCAAATTTACGTACGAAATGCTATGCTATAAATGAGGTATAATGATCAAATCCTCTACCATGTTTAACAGACTATGCATTGATGTTGTAATGATACCATACATCGGGTAGTTCACATCTCCCCCAAATGTCTTTGTTGCTCTTTGTTCACTCAACTATTTAATTTCACTTTCAGAAATCTACCTCAAGACATCCAAATGCAAGAAATCGTATCAAGAGACGAAAGTAATGGTATGCGAAGTTAGACATATTGCACCCTGCAGAAAGGAGAATTTAAAGGGAATGTACCCCAATGAAAAAATTCTCGAATACACGACAGACCTCGCTTTCAAGCCAAATATGGAGGTATGTACGAATATTAAATACTCTTTCTCTTTCTGGCTACCTAAGGGACACAAAAGGTCAGATGATCTGCTCTTATGGTATTGAAAAGACAATTTTGTGGTACTAGAGGTTTATTTTCATTTTGTTGTTGTTGATCACCTAGAATTTATAATGATAATAATAATAATAATAATCACGAATATTTTAACTGGATAAAACACTTCAACTTTCAAAAGCTGTTTTCAATGTGCGTCCAGTATAATAGTATCACTGAATATCAAGGTTGAGTTTCAATGTAATAAAAGTTACTGCATGTCATGTCATGAAAGTTGCTTCATTGCTAGCTCAGACTTTTTCTTACTCGGCCTATTTCTTACTCGGCCCATTTCTTACTCGGCCTATTTCTTACTCGGCCCATTTCTTACTCGGCCTATTTCTTACTCGGCCCATTTCTTACTCGNTTAATCTATCTCTCTGCTGCAAAACATCAATTTGAGGTCTAAAGATGCTGTTTTATTTCTGTTTTATTTTGATGTGTTTTGTGGCCATTTTGTGTCAGAGTTGGACTGAGGGTTAAAACAATGCATCCATGAAATGAGGTGCAGGTTGAAAAAGATAGAATTACCAAACGTTTTTCGTCATATTTTGTGCGGTTTAAACGCCATAAATTCAGCGAATATTTTGAATTTTAGTCGACTTATATGATGTAAAACAAAACCATGATGTAAAACGATTCAGATTTCTGAGCTTTAGTCGATGCTCTTTTAAATATGCAGTCAATTTGCTGCTAATTTGAAGAAGTAGGAAAACAGAGAAGCTTTGGTGTTTACTATCTCAAAAATATAGAAATAGGCAAATGCAAGCTATAACCAGAAGATACTCTTCGCTGTGTATCATCGATTGGGGGCAAGGGCAAAATGCCCCCAGGTATTCAAAGTGCTTCATGATAAATAAAAACAATAATATGTAACAGATAAACAAAGGAAGTTGCATGATGCATTGCAGATGCAGTTTGATGTATTGAATATGTGATTTTTATTGAATTGTTGAATTTTGAAGGAGTGTGGATCGGATGTGTCGTGTATTATTTGATGGAAAGCATCTCACAACTGTACTCTGTTGGTATTCAAAAGGTCATCTGTTTGGCTTTCAACTGACAGCGATCATTAATTGATGAGATAGTGATGACTGACATTACAAATTCATTCACATATGCATACAACACATCGCATGGTGGCAGTTATTCGTCCGTCACAAGATCTCTCTTATTATTCTGTGCCATACACCACTACAAATTCATTCATTTTTTCATCCCAGTGGGTGCACACAAGCGTGTGCCTATTCAGTTGGCGTAAACTCTTTTGTCCGTTGTGTTACCAAGCTTGAGAGATGGTTAAAAGTTTGAGAGGCTCAAAAGTCAGCCTCTACGTAGTTCAAAATTTCTAACTCTAAACAAATAAATTTTATAATTTGCTATTCTCAAAATGAACAAAGTCCTGATCCAAAAAATAGAAAAAAATTGCAAATTCGGTCCCAAAAAAATAAGCCGAGCCTCTCTGTGAAACTTTTTTGAGTACTTGTATGTTCATACACCACATTGCTTACTCGCTGTGTTCTCATCTCTCTAAAATTGCAGATTCCTTCCCATTCGTCAGGAATTAGACTACCCATCGCCTTTGGCCCTGTCAGGACCATTTCTGTCTTTGCCTTCCCTAGCACTTCGCTAGCTAGATCTACTGTGAAATGATATTACAAATTATTCACATACTCATCGAACATATTGCTAACTCGCTGCCCCCGAGTCGCTGTCCTTCACGCTCTTATAACCTTGTTTTCATCGTTGAGTTCACAAAGTCATTGACTCTTTACTGTAGAGCTAAACTAACCGTTGCCTGCACAAGAACGTTTCTCTCTTTTTCCTCTCAAACCCTGCACCATTGCACAAATATTGCCTTAACCCTACCCTAACCTCTGAGTATTGCAGAACCATTTGCTTGAGAAGTTTTCGTAGTTCGCTCTTGTAGATTTCTTCGAATCATTAAACGTTAGATCTTATGCTTACATCTGCCCACTACCCCTTCCGCGGCCCACTGGCACCAGCCCCTTCCTGCACCGTCTCGTTTTGGTGATGTAATAAACACAATTGAGAATGAGTATAGTCTCATGATATTGTGGTGTTACATTTGGAACATTTCCAACCCCATTTTCTAGCCAAAATGACAAATTGTAAACACTCGATTGTGACGTATTTCAATAATCCATCGTCAATACAGTTGCAACTTTGAAATTTTTACTAATTTAGAATCATTCTCTTTTGCCATCAAGATTTTCTTGGATAATACACTTGACAGCTATTTGGCGAAAATTCCGACAACGAACGACATGGTCTTCGCCGCGCAAAGAAGTGCGCGATGGTCTTTCGCTGACATAGCCATTTGATTGTCTTGGTCCATGCTTGGAAACCACCCTTGTCAGCCAAAGGCATCCTTTTCTAAGTTGTCCCATGAAGGAAACTGACTTACATTAAATATTGTGTTGCTTGTCATGCTTTATCTCATGTTTACCTTTTTGTTTCGCTAACCAGCAGGGGTTAGACGAAAAGTGGAAAATGAAACTCTCTTAACCAGACAATGTGTCATTTCCAACGCATACAACCACACTCTCATTTCTCAATATTTGTCTTCATCAACTTTTACACACCTCTAGCAATAAATCCCTGGGGATTTACGTCAATAGCAATATTGGGTATGAGCGTATTCTGCAACTGCCTTTCAAAGCTTGACTGTAGCCTTACTAAACCCTTAACTTACAATCGTTGATGCTGATGTTGTTGCTTTAATGAAGAACAGAGCGAGGTCTGCATTTGGAAGGGTATGAAAATGAATTGTAGCTGTAGTGGTATATCATCCATTCAAGCGAGAAGCGAAACTACTGGGATTGTAGTAAGTCTCGCCTGAATGTCAGTTATGCTTATGATTATTATTATTGCTGCGAAACTAGTCTGTGCCCGAAGTCTTCACTGGTGATACAAGCAACTTTGATGGTCGCCCTTTTGGTGTAAATGACGTAATCGTTATTAATGATTCAGACATGATCCAGCTAATCAAACCAATAGGCCCATCTGGGTGTTTATGTGGTCGACCGCCTGGTTTTTAGTTGATTTAATCAACTCTCTAGGGAACAGCTTATGGACCCCATTGGCTATCTTGGTTTCACGTAGATAGCTGGAATAAAGTGCCTTAAGAGACAAATAAACCATCTAATTAACAAATGCCCCTATCTGGTTGAATATGTAATGGGCTGTATGTTTCGTTATTGGTTCTATTAGAAATACTTGGACCAAATGTCGCACCCCACTGGTTCTGTTGACCCCATTTGGACCCCACTGGTTTTACAGAGGGATTGAATAAAAATACCTTAAAAGGAAGACATGAGCTCGCCCCAAACATTGTGAAAGTTACATAACCAATGCCAGCAGGCCTAACTCGTATTATATCGTGTATGTCTAGCATTCTGAGGATTGGTGAGTTTCGTACGCAACTACGACTCACGCTACTGTCTAGCAAATTGCATTCTGGGCTATCAAGATAGGGCCATGGGACAGTATAGTTCGAAGAAAAATGGTTTCTTGGGGGAATTTTTTAACATCTGTCTAGCATAATGCAATTATGATACAACTAGCACAAGGATGTTAAACAAGATTTGGGAAATATTTAATTGATTAATTAAAGGTTTGCCTTGTATCTGAGTTCATTAGTATGAGAGAGTTAGTAGAGATTGAAGATAGATAGCTTTGGGGGACTGCACGCATCTGTCTAGTGAAATGCTATTACAGAAATGCTATTATCAAACTGTAGCACAACGACTTAAAGAATGTTAGAGAAGATTTGGAGTGATGTCTTATTAAGCCATCTTACATTCGGTATTATCCGTAAGCAAAGAGGATTTCTTAAACGTATTTTCAAGATGAAATTTCTCAAAGCCTTACTAATAAGGACAAGGATATCAAAGATGTTTAGGAATGATGCAGCTTTTCGTGGGAGACCAGAACAGATGATCAAAAGATCACGTCTTAAGAAATTCACACAACTTGTTCGACATGCAAATTCTTCCATTTTTCTTTTGCGGTAACAGTCTTTCTGTCACAGCCTCATTTTTCCACTGGTCTTATGTAACTAGTAAGAACGTGTAAGTTAAAAGGTCAGCTGTATGTTCTTCTCCTACGTAGGATCACATATTCTCAGAGGCTGAAACGTATGCAGCGAATGCCTTTAAAAATGGATCTATCTTGTTTGATCTTTCTGTTTGAAGACCTTATTATGCATTTGTCTTACATAACGAGCAGGAAGGCAAAGAAGCAAGGATGTAACTGACAATTTGCACATTCATTTTTCGCGTCTTTGTTGCCATGCTCCTCCCGCCTTGCCTACTTTCCGTTCTGCCTTTCTAGACATGCAAAGAAAGACACGTCACTGGAAAATTTGGAGTGTATCAACTTTTTCCCTATATCCTAGGTCTAGTTGAAGAAATTTAACTTATTCTTTTTTGTCATCAGTGGTTATGACGAGAGGTTACCGACTTATAACCCTTTATCTTCCTTTCTTCTTCAACAGTCAGTTTATGTTGAGATATTTGATTGGGCGTTTCTTGGTTTCCTCCGCCTATCTACAAAACCCTAAAACCCTCTGGGTTCAGGTCTCGTTTCGTTGTGATGAGTTTTTCCCCTTACTCCTACCTAAAGCTGTCCATGCGTTGATCACTTTCGCATTTTTACTGGCCGGAGATATCGTCTGGGTTTAGATTAGAAAAATTTTAAAGAGAAGACCATTAATGGTGATCAGACAATTTAATGGCGTTCTAATTTGCGATATCAAGAAACAAAATTTAATTGAGGCTGGCTGAGCAGATGTCAAATCGCCTGTCCGCAAAAACATTATTCTTATCAATTCTTCAAACTACCAATTTAGGGCTAAAATTACTCTTACTGCTTTTGACGGCTAACGTATCTTGTATGTCGGCTGACGGCTTCATTGATTCATGCATTAATCAATTAATTAATATATCAACCAATCAATCAATTGATCAACTGATTAATTTAAAACGACTGTCCTTCAGTCAACGACCGTGGGTCTGCAATCTTGTTTTGATCAGCAAAGAAGTTATTTTCAATGAAGTACTGTAGAGAATTTCAAAAAGAGTTTCTTTGCAAGTCAACTTGTGACATCGAATTAGAGGACCAATGCGTACACTGGGCGTGCCGAAACGTTTCTGCCTCTGAATGACAGTACTCTGAAAAATAATACGAAGACACGTCACTCAATTTCTCGTTAGACCGAAGAGATTTGTACCTTACTTTCAGTGCAGTATGCTGTCAACAGAACCACTTCTAGGCACACGTGCTATAGTTTGCCCTTTGAAAGTATCTCACTGGATGGAATTACATCATCCTCGATGTTAGGTGTGTCATTAAATGATTCAAGATCTTTGTCAGACTGAAATCCTTCCTCTGTGCATCTGTCCAGATTTCAAGATCTCTCCCTTATCCTGTGGTGAATAAACTTCTCTTATACGAGAGGGATGAAAATATAGTTAGATTGAATATTGGGCCAAACTTATTTGAGAATGGAACATCATACGATTATGGTTTACAATAAGTATCGTTTGTACATCCTCTCTGGGGCTGTAGGATGTTTTGAAGTGGAGCTAGTTTAGTTTCGACTGTATTTTTTGGCAGTTGCTTTATATTCCTGTTGAGTACGTCTTTGTGTAGAAAACCTAAATGTTTCATTGTCCATGCAACAAAGTAGTGTCTTTATCAACATTTTACGTAAAACGCAGAGTACAGAACAATTTCAACAACTTGAGCAAAACTGAATTTGAAGACAGTCAATGTCTCCAACTCTCTGGATCTCACCAAGATACTGCAACTGACAGTGATCTTGAAATGTTATAGAACTTTGTCAAAATGAAAGAAACTAAAATAATTTTCATTAAACTTATTACAACATAAAATCAACGCTAAACCAAAATTACTCTGCTTAAATTACCTCGAATTTTTATTTTTCGCGTTAATTTCATGTATCGTTAATTTCCTACAACAACGTATTTTGTTTGGATAGCAATTTCACATGAAAAAACTCATCTCTAAGAAACCAGTTTCACAATCAGCATCTCCCCGACTGGTCACTGCATAAACAAGACGGAATTGAAACAGCAGACTCAGCTTCATTGAAGATGAAAATCATTTCTTTATTTCTTCAACAATATGATTGATGATCTTATCTTGTTGTTGTCTGAAATCTTTGATTTAAATCATCGAATATTCTTCTTCATTCACTCAGTTTGACGTAGCTTTCATTTCTTCATCAATAAAGTTTATTGTCAATCCATTTAGTTATCAAACAGATCTTTGCAACAGCAAAGTTTTATCTTCGCTTAATCCCTCAAAAAGAATCTCAAATCAATTTCAAGCCACTCGTGTGGTATCTCAATTGCAAGTAGGTAAGGTTTGGCATTTTGGTGATGTATTGCTTGAAAGAATGACTAGAGAAATTTTTGATGTAAGTACAGAACCTTCTAGAATTATAACTAGCTTTAAAGAGAATTTAACGATCTTTCCTTTTTTAATTTAAAGCATTTTTGCTGCCTATCGCCTGGATTAGAATTGTAATTGTAATAATGTACTGCTTGAATATATGGCTAAAACTGATTTTAAAGAAAGTACAGAACGCTACTTGACTCGAAACTGACTTTTAAGATGTTAAAAGTATCTAAAGAACTTCCTTTGATTGATTTAAAACTCCTTTACAACCAATTGTAACTGGTTTTAAAGGGGACCTGAAGCGAAAAATTTTATGTGTAAAAGGAAATGACTGACTGGTTTGATTAGTGATACCGTTTAAAGTTTTGTAATATTTTATTTCGTTTCGGAGATATTCACTGTTTTATGTTTTGAAGTGATGACGTCATTTTGTTTGCATATTTACAAGGAAAGTATAGGCGGAGAGTAGAAAAACTGGCGACAATGACTATGTTTGCAATTAAACCTGCTGCTGAAGCATATTAGAGCGACAAAACACGCCTAGAAATGTCATAGATCTAATGAAAAGAAAGTCCAGTGTCAAATCTTTGGGTTTTCGGGCTTTTTTATAAGAAATGTTGTTGATATCAATTGTTTTTGTGCCTTTTTGCAAACAAAATGACGTCATCAGCTCCAACCATAAAATGGGGAATAATTCCAAAACAAAACATGATTTCGAAAAGCTGAAAACGGCGTTCTTCGTTGTTCAACTAGGCTATTGGCTTTTGCAAATAAAAAATTTCGCTTCAGGTCACCTTTAAAGGTTTTTTATTTAGGAACCTAGTTTTCAACTTGGAGTGATTTTAGAGATGATAATAAAGAGAGTAAACATAATTTGTAACTTATTGCGAAGATGTGTTGTTTCAAAGCATGGCTAAAGAAGAAGTTTTAATGAAAGTGCAGAAATCATCTTTAGTTAAAGGTGTCTTTGTATGATACTTTTTCGAAAGTGCTATGAGCATAAAAGCAGCCACGCCTCAAAGTGGCATCCCTTTCATCTAAACTATTTCATTGTCATGTTCTTGTAAAAATAACTTTTAGTTAATGAAACAATTGTTCGCAAAACATCCACAAGCTTTCCATTTTTAACTAGTGTCAAAAAATGTTAATGAAGTGAATATTTTAATCCTAAAAAAAAGAGCGAGTTTGAATGATGTTATCTTTTTCTTTAATGTTAATCATTTTTATGATGACCGGCTTTATCTAATTAATTCGTTTCTTCGCAATCAATTTAATCTTTTTTAATCAGAGTAAATGTAGGTAACAGACTGATTGCGTTCGTTTGATGAGCATTCAAATGTTTTTATTTATTTTTTAAAGACATGCTTACATCAAAGTTCATTAACAAGACGTCACTCAAACATAAATAAAATAAAGAAGGAAGAAATAGAAATTACAAACATGTAACATCATATTTTAAAGTTTGGCAGCGTGACGGAGGGAAAGGTAGAAGAAATAGATTTGGAAACTTAAACATAGATAAACTAGAGAATAGGAAAGGGGGAGGTTAGAAAATAGTAGCATCTTTTTTAAATTCTATTGCTCAGCGTTTTGACGGCGTAGAGCTGTCTAATCGTAGAAGATCATTTAAGTATATAAGATGAAATAGATAGGAAAACCTGAACATAAATGAGGTATAGCATAAGAAAAGGACAGATTATAATAATGTAACATCCAATCCTTTTTAACATTTGAGAGTTTGGCAGTCTGAAGGGGAGAGGAGGTCGACTAAGATCTAGTTTAATAAGATCTATTTTAAATTGATAGGATAAAATGGATTGGAAAGGAAGGCAGGTTTCGGTATGATTGTCTTTACATTTTAATAAAATTGTAGCAGATCACATATTAATCTTCTTAAAATATTAAACTCTACCCTTGAGATAAAAGGGCTTTATTCATTATCACCTGTCTCTTCTTTTTTGAAGTTTCATTTGTTATTGAAGGAGTGAAAAATATGTGCATGGAGATATTTCCTCGTCTCTTGTTGGTTTATGAAACCTTCCTTCTTGAACATCCCCCCCCCTTTGTGTACCTTATGCGTCGTTATATTTCTTCCCCATGCCGATATTCCCTCTGCTAAGGTGTGTAGCAAGCACTGGGGATCAATTCTACATTGAGAGATATTTGAAATTGGTAAGTCAGAGATCCAATATTTTATGGAAGATTTTCATCACCCTCCCTTTATTTACCCAACCAAATCCACACCTTTTAATATTGGCTGAGCACTTTTCGGAATTGATCTGCAAGGATTAAAACACTATCCTTGTTAATGCCTAGACAATTCTTGGCTTGCTTTATCTAAGACATGACCCTTCGATCTTTCGAATCCCTTTTACCTTTAAGATAAGATGAGCTTTGGCCAAACCTTTCTCTTAGATCAAAGCTATTTCATTGTCGCCGTCTTATCCCCTGGTCTCTTTAGCCAGACGTGTCTGCGTTTTCTGGCTTCTGCTACTACTGACTTTGCACCAATCTAGCATAGGACGTGACTGATTGGCTAATTTCAAAACACAGCTGCGAACAAATTCACATTACGTCATTTTGGCTGTTATCAGACGTTTCTTGCTGTGAACAGTCTCTTGGGAAAAGCTTTCAGTATGTTTTGTAATGGTTCCCTTTTCAGAGGAATTTTCATGTTTTGTAGCATCCAGCCTCACCCCCCCCCCCCCCCCTCCAGTCTATCGAGAAAGGCGTTTCATCCTTGACAGCATTAGATGTTTAAACGCAATTCTCGTTTCGCTTTCTCTGGCTTGTTATCTTGCATGGTTTTATGACTACTGCTAAGATATCATTACTGAAGTGTCTTATATCACGTGATATTGCACGAATCATGAAATGTCATTAGACTAATCTTTCTAAATCGAGTTTAATCTAGCAATCCGTAAGATTAATCATTTAAATTTCAATATAAAGTGCTGCTTAGATGCATCATTCTTAATGCTTTTCTTTGCAATCCTGTAAGGTCCTCTTCTTAAACGTGACAAGTTCGAAAGAATATCTTCATATAAATAAGATTTAGAATTGCAATCTCGAGGCGTCGATTATGAGCTATAAAATCTAATTATTGATTGTGTGCTAACAGCCTTACAAATGAGGGATTTAAGCCTTTTAGAAGGGCCATCCCAGGACCAATGGCGGCGAACCCCGGCTTGGCTTGATGACATGGGTGTGATTGCCCTCTCTTCTCAATGCAAGAAGTCATACAGTTCTGAGACAAATTTTTCCCTTATTAAATCCTGAAAATGATTGTTGTTGCAACTCTTAAATTTGATGTTAGATCAGTACAGTATTGCTATTTGTTTATGTTCCAGATATGTACTTCACTTCTTCCACACATCAATGGTTCAGATGACCTTCTTTTCCATTACGTAATTTCCAAAAATATCAAAATTAGTCACCATTTATTATTCTTTTTTCAACCACCAAAACCACCAACAATATTGCTGTGTTATTCCACGATGTCACACAACATGAAGACAATTAATTTTTGGATCATCGTTGGAAGTTTGCCATTTCTTTTCCTAGCCTTTCGTTGACATTAGATTCGGCTAATCTCGAATTCTTTCGAATTCTCTTTCGGAATCTACCATAAGTTGGTTGATTGATTGATCGATTTACTTTCAAATTTAAGATCAATGTTTATGGATACTTTTCAATATGGTTGTGCTCCTGAATTGAAAGAAAACGTTTTGCATCAGATAATCTGGTGCAGAGCCAAATTATTGGTGCAGAATCTAGTGCACATCTTTCAGTGGCCGCTATTGAGCTTTGTATGTCTTGGCAGTCCTCTTTCTCTAGTAAATATTTGGCAATCTGGTGCACAAATTGTTAAGTTTTCTATAGTAGACATAGCAGAGGTGATCCTTCTCATTATGAGGATGTTTATAGATACTTCCTATGTGGTTTTGGATCACACGTGTTCGGAAGAGGAAAGATGTTTTATGCTTACTGTGGATTAATTAGATTTCGTACTCTGTAACAGTATGATGTAAAGTTGAAAACAGCATGTTGTGTATGTTATATAAGCAGGACTGAGAAATTATATGTTTTCTTTGAACTGTGCACAGTTTTCATTCATTTTCATGCAAGCAAGCTTTATTGATTTTATATGTTGACCTAATATTTTAGTTCTATCTTTGCTACGAAGTGAGCCTTCAGCCACGCAGTTAACGTTTGTAGCCATATATGGTATTTAAAATTGCCTGTCAATCATGTGAAGAGTAGTTGTATGACCATGTAAGGCATTCTTATTTGTATGACCATATAAGGCATCCTTATTCGTGAATATTGTTTAGGGAATATTGTGCAATATATGTTGGTCGTTAAACAAACAACACCGCTAGTATCATCATGGGGTGACCATAAATCACGTAAATTAAGCCTTCCGAAAAAGTTAAGTGGGAATCATTTCATACACAGTTTATTCCTGAGAGTCGATGTACCTTAAATTGTCACATGCTACGTTTAGTCAATTGACTGTGTACTTGATGAGAGAAATTTTATTTCATTCATTCATATTTACTGCTTTTAATCATTAAATGTATTAGAAGAGAGGGATCCTTTCAAACTGTACAATTATTATTTCCAATGCAAGGAGTAGCAATAGTAATAACATTGACTCGTTCTCAGCTCAGCTCAGAAACTTGATTTCTGTCGATGCCATCTGAACAATCTTGACTCGTTGAATGTTCTGTCGATCGACTATCTTTCGCTTGAATTTCTAAATGGCAATCAATGCTGAAGGTTGGCCAGAGTTCTCGCGTTTTATTTCAGTGTTTGGTAGAGACAAGGCCTCGTCGCACTGAAGACTGATAATTTGTATATTGAAATGACTAACTACTCTTTGCTTGTCCTTTGCAAGCATCCACCGTGTAGTTTGAGTTGTTATTGCTATTGGAAACGAAAGGGCCTTCCATTTGGAATTTAGAAAGAAGTAGAAGTTGTTAGGTTTAATCATTATTTAATCTGTTGTTTGTACTCATTATTTTAAACGTCTCTTGGAAAACTGAACGTTTAAAACAATTGAATTGAATTGACTTGAACAATTGAATATTTATAAAATCTCTGCAGAGGCAAAAATTAGAACATTCTTCTTAATTGGAGATCTCTTAGCAAATATTCGAGGTTGTTAAATTAATAGATTATAGTAGCTGTTGTTTGTACTAATGAATTTCCACTGCTCGACAAAAGAGCATATTTGAAAATCCTTAAAAATTTCTTCTTGAGCAGACAGAATATATTCTTCCAAAATGAAGATCTCCCGTGATAACTCTGATTTGAGTTAGTTAAACAAAATTGGCATGAATTAGAATTTTGTTTGGTTCCTGAAGAAATCATAGAAAACCATTGCTATCAAAAAATATTCATAGAGAAAATGAGATGAAAGATCAAAGGGAATGAATTATTTCATCAAAAGATTTTCGTAATGAGATGAAGTCTGGCCTTATTAAATATGGATTACAGCAACAAGATTGCTTGCTTTCCTTATGCTTTGAATTTTGAAAACACTCTAAAGCTGATTGTAAAGGCACTGCTTTCCGAAGAATCTCTCCAGCTTCGAAGAACGTATTTGGAAGTTAGCCGAAGTAGCGTATCAAAACCAACTAAATTAGAAACGTTGTTTAATAGTGGAGTGTTAGCGAAAGCTGTTTCTCAAATCAGTATTGATATGAAAATTTAAGACATTTTGTGCTTGGTTTGCAACTAATTTCCGATGTATTGGGTGGTGAGTAAATTATGAAATTCTACTGTCTAATTGCTAGAAAGAGGGTTCCTATTTAAATGGTTTACATTCTGAATGCTTTCTACAATTGTTACAAGTATTACAACTAAGGCCTGTCTTAATCTGATGAAACTTTCGAGATGAATTTGTTTGTTGGCAACCCTCATCAACTCGCAAATTAGCAGCACCATTTTATGGAATCAAACTTTAGCTCTTTTTCTCTATGCACGTGATGCTCTCGTTGGGATTAAAGACAATTTGGCACTGGCCAGTTGAGGGATGGCCTTTCGTTGTCAATAATGAAGTTGAGAGATGGCCTACGAATTCATTTAATTTATGTTTCTACCTAGTTGACGTCCTTCAAAACGTGTTCTTGGCAACTTTCATTCAGGAATCACTCATCTATCTAAGTTCATACCTGTACACCCAATACATATGACGTTATTAATGATTGTGTGCATCCTGTGTAACGGACACGATGCCAAAGTGTGAGTTTTCGTGTTCTTAGCATGGTAACAGAAGATCTTGACCTTTAGATTAAGAGAAATTGACGGTGATGCAAAGTGTTACTTCTGGTATATGACATCTGCTAATAAATCTAAGGTTTTTACAGTTTCGTTACATCAAGAGTGAATTTCGTCTTTAAAGGGAGCAATTTTCTAATTATCGGATGCTTTGATTAATGAGGTCACATGAACGCCATGTTTGTTTAGGTAACTGTTGAATCATAAATGGAAGAGTCCATGAATAGTGAGGTCGTGTTTAGCATCAATGAATGCAGAGAGGTATTTTTCCGAAGAATAATTGGTAGTATTATTTGAAAGTGAAAAAATGAAAATTATTTTGACATGCATTGCGTGTATGGCATTGATGTTTTGACCATGTTTACTTCACGGCAGAAAACGCCAGGTCTGAAGACGGTCAGCCGTCCTGAAGCCCTTTCTTTGATATTAAATTTGTTACCTTTCAAGATGAATAAGGTTGTACGAGGCTGTAGTCCTTCTTAAATAGTGTGTTGTGCAAGTCTGGCAAAGCCTTATTTGATAAATTGTTTTCTTTTCTATTCATAGATTTAACCATCCTTCCTTTAAGATTTGAATTTTATTCTCACTGTCTGTTGTGCTAGATTTTACATTTCAGTGACAATCTATTTCAAATGCAATCTTCACCACACTCCTTTATTTCTAATCTAATTGTAAATTAAATCAATTTCTACTTCAATCTCCAGGATTGATTTTATCTTGAGTTGATCGGAACGAAAAGCTCGGGTCATTTCGCTTCATTAATTCAAACACCAGGAAAACTTTGGTTATTTAAAGACATGGAAACCCAATCATAAGATCAAGAAGTTTAACCACAATCTTTACTTGTTAATTTTGCATTCTCAAAGAGCATGATTATATTAGAACCATCTCTCGAAATATTCAAAAAATTGAACAAACATTTCCATATAATGATGAAACCTAATGAAATAATAATGATAATGATAATGATAATAGTAATAATAATAATAATAATAATAATAATAATAATAATAATGATAATGATGATGATGGACACAACTGAACCAACAAATGGAAATATTTTCATGTTTTGTGTTGGCTTTCGTTCTGCTGTAACATCTTGCTTAAGAAATGTCTTATTTATCTTTGAGAAATTTTTAACATCGCTAGTTATAGTCGTCTAATTGGTTATGTTTGAGATATAAGAAGGGGGAAGATTGTTGGGACAATCCTGCATTTCGCTATCAATCAAGTCAACTGAGCAGTCTAACATTTTCAGTAAAGTTATTTGCAAAATTTAGCAAACTTTCTTTTTTAAACATATAATTGATATTGTTGTCAATTTTACTTTATGTAGGCTCCTTCGTATGGATCTTCAAAGCCTCCGCAGCAACATCATGACTCATTTTCAACATTAGAGAGAGATCTGTTGAAGAGCATAGAAGATGACGTCGTCCATGCACCAAGCAATTACGACATGAAATGTTACGGCGATCAGATGTATTACCACCATCTCCATGACGACCATCACCATGGCGAGCATCACCATAACGAACATCACCGTAATGACCATCACCATGGCGACCACCACCATGGCGACCATCGCCATGGCGACCATCACCATGGTGACCATAGCTACGCGGATCGAAAGTATAGCAACAATTCGATCGATCTCCATAGCTACGACAATTACTATTCGCTCCAATCGACAACAACAACAGCTCCGAAACATCGTTACAATAGTTACGATTCAAGTTACGACTTCAAAGTTACGGCGGATCATTACGAGTACAGAGATGAGCATTACGATCCATCAGACAACGACAAAGGTTTGCGAACGTACAGCTTCGATGAGCCTGGTTCAACGTCATCTGGTTCCCTCAGCCCTGATAGCGTGGATTTAGAATTCCATTTGACGCCATTCCAAATTGCACAACGGAAGAAACTAAGAAAGCCCCCAGATGGGTATTTATGCCATCTGTGCTTCTGTAAGGGTCATTACATCAAAGATTGCCCCCAGGTAAGTGGTCAGCTTTTTTAGACTACGGACAATATGCCCCAGTTACAACAACAACAACACAATCAAACACTCCCTGGAGAACAAAATCGAAATCATTTAAACAATTGAGAAACACAGGGTTTTACATAAAACGATACTGGCTTCAAAGACAGCAGCGGTGAAGCCTCGATTTCAAATATTTTATATTTACTTATTTCATAAAGCAGAAGATGTTGATGCCTTCTTCTTTAAAATTCGTTCAACATTAGCCAAGGTATAGTGAATCGAAATCTACCTTTTTTCAAAGATAATGGCTTAGCAGACTCATCCAAATTCAAGGCTTTGACGTAGACCTTGTCTGTCTAGTTTTTTATAAGCACTTTTGTTTGACTCATGAGAAGGATAGTTACATCATTCTTAGTGTAAAAGATTATCCCAGATACAAACATCGCCCTAACTGGTTTCATTTGTATGTTTGAATATTTTTCCTTCAACCAAATCCGAAATATTTTTATGACTATTCAACTTCAACGAAAAATTTGAATTGTTTCAGTACGTTTTACATTTATAACTAGTTAATACTTATGACAACATAAAACGAAATATAAAGGCTTTAAAAACAAAACAAAACAAAACAAAACAAAACAAAACAAAACAAAACAAAACATTAACTCATAAAACGAAGGATAAACTTTCACGCCATCTTATAAAAACGAAATTTTTCTAATGATGCGACTAAGCCTGGAATAAGAAGCTTACTTTTAGTCATTAACTCTCAAAACTCAAGCAAATCCTTTTGCGGTTTCTTTAAATATTAAACTAATTCTGGAAATTTTCTTCGAAGTACTGAAGGTTAATTCGACTTTTCAAAGATCTGTTTAGGTTTAGATGGCATATGGCTGTGGTCTTCTGGGACAATTCCGGAAATGGGCCTCATAGGGATAGACAGCCACAAGACTCGTGCAGACAGTTTCACTCTTGAGGCACCTGACTTGAACATTGCGTATAGGCTTCTTTTGACTGTGTATGGGCTTCTTTTGACCTTATTTTCTACAAGAGATACAGAGACTTATTTGTTGCATAGGGCTTCGTTGACCTTTCCAGAAGAGATACATTGACCTTTTCGTTGTGTAAAGGTTTCTTTTGACCGTGTTTTCCTGTAAGAGCTACATTGACCACTTTTATGTGTATAGGTTTCTATGACCTTGTTTTGCCAAAAAGATATACTCCATATAGACTGTCGAATTATTTGTTTATGGGCTTCTTTTGACCTTGTTTTGCTAGGAGAGACACAGAGACCATTTTCGTTGTGTATAGGCCTCTTTTGACCTTGTTTTGCTTAAAAAAAACTACAGAGCCCCAGTTGTTGTGTATGGGCTTCTTCGACCTTGCTAGAAGGGACACACGTTCTACGGCCACAGAGAAGACTATTGATTTAATTCATGGAAAATCTTTTGTATATAATAATAGCTAAACTTGTGTCTTTGTAAGGACCTCAAAATTTGATTTCTATTGGTTATGCCTCGGCTAATATTGCATGGATTTTATAAAACGAGTATCAAAATCTAAGTTGAAGCCACCAGCTCATGAAATTAGTGAATTGAAAATAATCGAAAACGAGGCTCTTCCGCAGCTGCCTTTGAAAGGTATTTATGTTTTAGGACACCCAGTATTTCATTTGAAATTACTTAGTTCAAATCTTTGTATTTCTCGAATATTTAGCTGTGTTTCGATTTCATTCTGTAAAGTACCATTTGCTGAGAGTGCTTTAATGTTGTTGTTGTTGCTGTTGTTATTGATTATTTCAAAATTCAAGTTTAAGTTTTTGATAACGTAATTTATTTGGCTCACTCACTTCGCCCAAACACGATTTCATCTAATGACCAAGTTAACAGCCAACATCTTCTGATACCAACACCCATAATCCTGACCCATCTCTTTAATGTGGGGAGTGTTTTCTATTTTTGAATTATTACCCAAAGGCCTGGCTCCCAGATATCTCAAATAAAACAAGCGCTCTTTTGATGAAAGACAGCCCCATTTCCGGCGGTATTCCGCATAATTCCTTTGAAATTACATCTTTGGTTTTTGCCACCTATAAATGACTTTTGTGTTTTCGAGCAGACCTGTGGTGTAGATATATAAATATTATTATGATATAAATCGTCTGACTTTTTAGCCAGAAATTCATGGCGTATTAGAACGTTCTTAAAAACGCATCTGTTTGAGGTGAAATAACAAGAGGGGAATTTTTATCGTAATTTATGCGAGGGCAAGAATGAATGGCATTTAATATGCTAGTGTTAATGAGAACAAATTATTTGATGTAGCAAATTCCGTTTTATCCTGTCTTGTGAACAACTTTTAGCGAGCGGTGCACGATTTTGGCAAGAAACCAATTGGTTTGAAGTGTTCGAAATGGGAGTCTTCGCTGCCTTGACTGTCACTAAAATTCATATCTAGCTAGCGCAAAATTAATGTTAGGTTCTTGAACTGAACGACTGGATTCTAAAGACTCTAAATTGGTTGGTTCTATATCTTTCTCGCTGCGAAAATTTATTCATTAGAATCTGGTAAAGATGTTTCAGCTGAAAATCATTTTTCTGTGTCGATGAGCTTCTCTTGTAATGAAATTTGTTTTACATAAAATAATTGTACACATACCAGGTGGAATCTTCCACACAATAGGATACTGACTTGCTAGCAGAACTGCCTCTGCGCTAGGATGGGATGCGAAGAGTTATGAAAATTCAGGACTGATTGAGCGATGGACGCCATTTTGTCTTCATCTAGGTAAATTGCGATTGGATGGAAACATAGACGGAGAAGTAATTTAAGTTCTTTTTACAATTTAAATCCTTTTGCAAAAATTTCAAATTTGGTCAGGGTTCACCGCTGAAGGATTGTTCCAAATTTCAACAGTCTTTTATACTATTCTTCTTTTATTTTAGGCCCGACCGAAAGGAGAAGGTTTGACGCCATACCAAGGCAAGAAGCGATGCTTTGGTGAATACAAATGTCCTTCGTGTAAGCGCAAATGGATGAGTGGAAACAGTTGGGCCAACATGGGGCAAATGTGCATCAAATGTAATCTCAATGTTTACCCTCACAAACAACGGCCATTGGATAAACCGGACGGCCTGGATGTGTCCGACCAGACGAAAGAGCATCCACAAATGCTATGTGAAAAGTGCAAAGTACTTGGCTATTATTGCAGGCGTGCTTCCAGTTAATCAGTTGCAACAAGTAAGTGTATCAAACTCAAATCTATCGAAAACGGAATTCTATTGAAGTATTGTGTTGCAGAATTCATTTTCATTGTATGAAACAGTATCATTGTTTGAAAGAATACATTGTCTGAACAATATCATTGTATGGAGGAACTCATTGTATGAAATAATTCATTGTATAGATTTGTAAACATGAAGGAGGTAGATTCTTTAAATAACGGAACCGAAAGTTTCATCCCGAATCATTTCAAGTTTCATTCCAACGTTTCTTTTACCTGAATAAACTACAATGCTTCATTCGATAAATTGCCCAATCTTTCATACCGGATAAACTAAACAAGTTATGTGACAAATCAAAAATAAACAAAAAAATTTATTTTTGCAAGAACAACCCCACAAAAACAAGGTTTAGTTGTTATCTAAGAAGTGGTCTTTGGGACAAATTGTCAGTGAAAAATTATTGTTGATTTGAAAAAATCGAACTAAAATTTGATACGTTCGAAGCGACAAATGAAATTTTCCGTTCCTTGTTTCTTTAAGTTTGGTTGTATAATGGCTATTATTAAGCATTTTTGTGAATTTTCTGGTAATAATAATAATAATAATGTGCGTCGTGAACTTATTCCATATTATGTAAATTAGCTGTTGGTATAGCACGCACATTTTGCGGACTGAGGACTGGTCGATTTTTGCTTCTGTGGAAAATAATCTATCGTGTATTTCATAGTCATACAGTTGAGGATGATAGATGTAAAAACGCATTAAGATTTATTACATGTGTCGGAGTGTGTCTTGCTCCTTTCTTATTAAGATTTAAATTTCTCGTTTAATATAATGTGGTATCTTTTTCTCAAGTGTATACGCGGTGTAATAAGTATTAATATGCATTTTGTGGTTTGTTGTGCTAGGCCTCTCTTTCATTATTTTTCTTATCTTTTCTACTTCCGTTACTTTCAAGAATTTTGTCTAAAGTTAATATTATATTCTTGGTAGAATTTCCTTTTTTTATCTTATTTTATTTTTTATTTACGTAGCAAAGATCCTTTCAGTTTTACAAACGTATCTGGCTATTCATCAACCTATTTCATCAATTTGTCAGCTTTCTTTGCCTTCAAGAAATTGTATCCAACTCTCTTTTTATTCTTCTATTTAGAATTTAGACTTTCAACACCTTTCAAATTGACCTGCCATTTAAGTAATTCTTCAACTTCCTTTGCTTTTATTCAAATTTATCATTATTTTTCGAACTAGAATTTTTATTTTTTATGCTACGTAGCAAATACCCCTCCAGTCTTCCAAACTGTTTTCTCCAATTAATCAGTCTATCAATTAATCAGTCTATCAACTTTATTAAGTATTATCAAGGGAAACCTTCTAGAAAATAGTTGATAATTTTTACAACCTTTGAGAGGTAGAGTTATAAAAGCTTAATTCTTAGTTAATAATTCGATAGAACTGACAGTATAATTAATTATTGAAATAATATCATTTTATGGATTTAGTTGTTCATTTTCATGAGGCCTATTGGAATGTTGTGATCACAGCGTGGTGTGCTTATGATTTGGTTTACAATGCCCGTCCCCCCTAAAACCTCCTCGAGGTACCTAATTTGAAATGTGAAACAAGGTCGCCTAAATTATATTGTTGGTTGTTGGGAGTCCGTCTTGCAAATACATCAATTGCAAATACATCAATTGCTAAAGCAATGCTCCTTTTTAAACGTGTACAACTACCACACTGTCATGCCTTCATCGTTATGATACAATTCTTTGAGCAGAGACGATAAATTGCAATGTTTTTACCACTTTCTGACTAGATCAAGGATTCTCATTTCCCCAGTTTATTTAGAAATTTTTGTAGGAGATCTGTAGATGTGTAGAAGTTCTTTAAGATAGTTTGCCGAACAAATTTAGTCGGTTGTCACAAGTCAATTAAAACGTTTCTCGATATCTCTAAAGTTCTATTTCAGATTAATTTTGATTTGATTAATAGTTGATGAAATATGAATTAGTCCCCTTACATTGCTAGCATGATATTGCTTCAGAATGCTGCTATAACTTCTGAAAAAATTATCGTGATTTATATAGTGAGAACAAAGTGTCAACAAAAATATGATATCTTAGGGACCTTCATATCCTATTCACGTGAAAAGAGTCCAACTGTAAAATTTTCGTTTGAATCAAGGTTCACTATTTTTATATTGCCATAGGCCGTTGCAGTTAGCTGAAAACTTTGAAATGGTTTTGTCGAATGACGCTCGTTTAGTAAGAAATATTGACAGTAATTAACGGAAAGCTTATAAATCGGTTCAAAGAAAGTTTCGAAAGCTTCTACGTTGCGTCCATTTGTAAAGAAGCATTTGGCTTGTTGTGATTGAATTAATTATACGGTCAAAGAATTTACTTATTCAAATCCCATTTCCAAATACCACCAAGAATAGCTTAGTCTAAATAGAAGTATATCGTTACGAATAAGATATAGCCTTCCCCCCAAACAGACCCCCCAGCGAATGAAGAGTTTCCGTTTTAAAATTTATAAATTTCATTGTAGAAAAGTTTTTGACTAAATTAATTCATTGTATGATAAATGTATTAAAATGTTTCATGACTTTAGTAATATATTCGGATTGTCAAGATTGAAAAAAGTTATTTTCAGAAAGATTTTGTCTCTTTTCCTTCTCCTACATTTATAGTGAAAATGGAATTTTCCTTGAATGAAGAAAAGCACTTGGCTTGCAATTTCATCCGATGTGTAGGCAAGTACAGGAGACATCATCTGATTTTCAGAATGTTAATTTTTGCAAAAAATTAAGACTAAAATACTAGCAACATTTTTGCAGATTAAAAATGTTTTTTGCCAATGAACAATAGAACTGCCATAGAACTGCTATTTCAATGCAAAATCATGCAAACATGGTTTCACTTAGAACAGCATAGCAAATGAGACTTTTAAAAGGATTTTCAAAATCAGCTGATTTTGCCGAGAAAGCAAAGCCTATAGCCTTACTTTTTGCCGAAAAACAGGTATTCTCAAAATCAGCTGATTTTACCGAAAAAGCAAAGCCTATAGCCTTACTTTTTGCAGAAAAACAAGGATTCTTAAAATATGCTAATTTTACCGAAAAAGCAAAGCCTATAGCCTTACTTTTTGCAGAAAAACAAGGATTCTCAAAATCTGCTAATTTTACCGAAAAAGCAAAGCCTATAGCCCTACTTTTTGCCGAAAAACAAGCATTCTCAAAATCAGCTGATTTTACCGAAAAAGCAAAGGCAATGGGCACTTCAATAAAATTGGCTGATCTCAAAAGTTCTCTTCTTTTATCAAGAAGCACTGCTGTAAGATAGCGTGTTTCACATAAGTTGGCTGGTTTCGAAAGAGGTCATTTTTTAGGCAAATATGGTTTGGTTGTGAAGGAGGTCATTTGTGACAAAAATTATAGTTAGAGTTTTTTGCATCAGAGAATAGCGATTTTTTAGCAAAACATTGAAGATAGAAAGAAAGAAAGATATTCCCATAAGTGATGTATTTCAAGTATTAAATTGTGCAAATGTTCTATCATGTAAAAAATCTATACCACTGGTTGATTTTAAAATGTTAGTTTCCCAAACTGAAAACCCTGTAATAATTTTTTTCTATTTCTGTTATAACATTACAACGCCTAAAGTTTTATTAACGAAGAGTCCTGCTCTTAACAATTATAAAAATGCTGCAATACTTTTACGATGAACTGTGAATTCAGTTAGACAGTTAGGTTCGGTGCGACATATTGAAAGCTTTCCGGAGCTAGTATTGAAAAATGGACACACAAAATTATTGATAATTACAATCAGGTGCTGTTCAAAGGTTCCCAATAACTGTTCTTCCTTCCTTTCGCTAGATTACAGATAAGTAACCATGTCATTTAAAGACCACAGTGTTTGTCTGTATCTAAAACAATTGCACGAGTCTCCAATGACATTTCACCAACAGTTCCAAATGCATGGATTACAGATGAGTGACCATGTCATTATCCTCTTCAATTTTTATATCTTTGTTTGTTTTTAATGGCTCTGACGTGTATCCTTCTTTTGACATGTATTGTTTGTCAATGTCATTTCCATTTCTGTCATTTCGATCTATGTCATTTTGATTTTTGTCATTTCGATTCATGTCACGCCCTAATGTCGTTCCTGTCATATCTGGTGTTGAACTTTCGAGGGGTCTGGAATCGAACCGAAAAGGTCTCCGAGTTGGCGATGAATCCAAAGGCGTCACAGGTGGAGGCGGGGTCAAAGGTAATGGAGTTGATGATGTTTCATATCCAAATGATTCATCAAGACCATTGTCACGTGATGTTTCACATGTTTCTTTAGTGATGTCATCATCTGATGAAACACACGTGATAGTTCCATCAATATCACATGATTCTTCAGTAGGACTCATTCTTTGATCATGTGAATCATCCGTCTGACTCGTTTGCACATCACGTGATTCTTCTATCTGGTTTGCCTGTGGGATATCATCGACTCTTTCACTAGTGAAAAGTGGACCCCCTGTGGTCAGAGATTCCTTTGAAATGAATGTATCATTACGTACCGGCATTTCGTTGATTGTGTTAATTTGTAGATCTGAAAAATTGGATAACTTTTCGTCGACGATTTCATCCATATCATTATGGCTGTCGAGTGAAACATTGTCACCATAGGCCCATGTTGGTAAGGACTGCTTCACGGCATAATTCAAATAACTTGTCGGTTGTGTTTCCATGGTTATTTCTTCATGAGGCTCAACGGTGTAATAAGGACTGGAATTCAGATTCGAAGCCGTCTCTGGATCTATGACGTCATCATCCAGTTCGATGTTTTCCTAAATTCAGAATTTAAAACTTTAGTTTACTTTTCTCTAAGGAATGTTTGCACAAATCCAAGGATTCAAGTGGTATCCTATTTCCTCGTCGTCAACCAAGAATTAAATGGATAAAAAAAAAAATCCTTCAACATTGGCTATGAACCCAAAATAAGCAAGGACATAATATATATTTTCTACCTTTTTCTTGAAAGAAATTTCGAACAGTAACCAATGAAAACATTTTGTGAGCAAGCAGAACATTATGGCTACCAAATATTAGTTCTATCAAAGTCGTTATGCATTCTTGGTATAACTAACTGTAAAGTAACTGGATTTATGTGTGTACTATGTACGAAATATAATCTATAAAAAGACAGCTATCAAGTCCAACAAAAGAAGGCGAGTATTAAAAAATGACAAAAAGTTGGCTTACGTTTGATTCGTACGGTTCTATGATGTAGCGATTTCTTGCACTTTTGATTGTACTGCAAAATAAGAAGGCAAAAATCGAATCAAAAACATGTTCCTATCAAAAAGTCTCTTTGACATTTTTAAGCAATGCAATAGCAATGCAATTGAATTATTTGCATATCCTGCTAAAAATTCTAAGTTGATGCTTTTTCAATTTATAGTAATTTATGTCATTAAGGATGCGTGTTTCCTCAAAACCAAAGATTCATCAAATGAAACAAGAAACTGTTTATCATTTCATGATTTTGCCTGCAAGATTATACAGAAAGGAATTCTTCAAAATCTCCTTTCGTAAAACTGATTTGATTCCAGAAATCCTTTCATGAATAAAGTTACACTTACTCATTAGCATATGGAACAGTTTCCATCGTATTTGTTCTCGTTTCATTTTCTGTTTCTGTAATTTCTCTTTTTCTTTTAAATCTCCTGTAAAAGTTAGCAATGAATCTTCGTAGTACTCAAAGGTAGAAAATATGCTAATAGAAATATTTGAATCATATTGGATGAAATGAATTGTAACCACGATCATACAGTAGCACATGGACAAACACAGTTTAATGAGAATGATTTTACCGGTTTTACATCGAAAGTGTCAATACATAGTTATAAAGAGCTGAAAATGTTAACAGCAATTCGCAACTTTTGATCAATATTCTTCAGGAAAATTTAAATCAAAAGCGATTCTTTGACAAAGCTCGACCCCTAAAGGGCAGAAACAAGCTTAATAAATAATGATCAAATATAAATCTTCTGAAGCAAAACAAAATCATCATCAAATTTCCTATTTTGTAACACTCCGTTTGTAACATTTTGTAATATGATCAGCAAATAATGCATTTTTAATTCAAGTTGAGGTTACATCAATTCATGTAATGTTATTATAAGGTGCTTCTAGTAAATCATGGATAATTTTATGTTACTTTGTTTCATTTTATGTTAATTACTCTCGAGCGTCAGTGCTATTGATCAGAAATTAATATTAGTAAAGACCAAAGGCCACTCATTAGAATATTAAAGGTAATTGGCTTGTTTATGAATTTAATATTTCTGACTTCACGAGTCAAATTGTAAGCTGCTCATTTAAACTTAAGTCTGACCAGTCGTTTATTTGTCTTGGAAAACTAAAAATGGGTAAATCTAAAAGCATCAATAAATAATAAATAAAATAGGGCTACCACCGTAAGGATTTTTCAAATTTTTATGAATTCTAACATGAAACACTTTTCAAAACAGTCATCCTATCTGTTGGGTGCAAGTACATAAGATCCAAAAATAATTTGTAGTGAATTTTCCTATTTGCAGAAAGGTTTTTTGCAACAGCACAAAAGAAAGAACAGTTAGATTGAGTTATTGGCTATGGATTTAATTTATTAAGGAAGTTTTTCAAGGTTTAGACTCGAGAATGATTTTGTTATTTCAATGGTCACGTTATTAGCTGATTTGGTTTTACATGGTATCAACTTTATCCATCAGCTTAGTTTTAGTTTAGATAATAAAGTTTGGATCATTAGGTGCACTCAAATGGTTACAATATTATTGTTATAACTTCATTTTAATCCAAATACCTTGGCTTAAATCGAGTGGCCTTGGCCTCAGGGTCTTTTCTAGGAACCATTGAAAATCTAAAATACGAGAAATGAATGCTTTCTTAAGTTTGGATTATGTGTGGGACTTGTGCGTAAGTGTGCGTATTCCAAATGTGTTTATTATTATTTTGAATCTGATTTTATGCTAATATTCATCTTTATTTTGAAGGTATTATTAAACAAATTCATTTCTTATATTTGCTTTATTTTGAAATCTGAAATCTGTTACACCCACGACTTGCTCTTATTTTATATATGGTTTAAGAAATTTTTTAAAGAA
Organism: Aurelia aurita; assembly: GCA_004194415.1. Taxonomy (NCBI): domain Eukaryota; kingdom Metazoa; phylum Cnidaria; class Scyphozoa; order Semaeostomeae; family Ulmaridae; genus Aurelia; species Aurelia aurita. The sequence goes on along the minus strand of REGM01000059.1, from coordinate 240,398 downwards.
ATAATCTCTTATGATTCAAGTTTAACCTTGTTAAGAATACATTAGCGATCTTTAACAATGAAGATTCTAATAGTTTAAAACAGCTATACATTTACTTTTACGGCCTTTCTTAAAATTGAGAAATCCCCAGGGAACTTCTGCTAAACTAGGTATTCATTTTATGTGTTAGACGAAATACATAAAGTCCTCACAACGAGAGGGGGGCAATGACGTATCTCCTTTTTCTTTTACCCATTCCCTTCCATTCCATTCCATTCCCCATGACCTAAGAATATCTATGAAAAATAAACGTTTCGAGAAGCAAACATAACATTTTCCAGCATTAAGTTTGGCAGTCATTGAATGGGTAACAACCCCTTGTTTCTTGCTGACACCCTACTTCTAGATCATCCACCCTTTCCTTGTAGTAGCCGCTACTTCCCTAGGGTTCGAAACAGCTCCCTTTGTTTACATGAATAATCTTTTATTTCTAAAATGAGGTAAAATAAATGTAACTTACCCGTTTGCTTTGAAACAAGCAGCCCAAATTGCATACATAGACATAGCCATCAACAAAATGGTCATTGCTGCAATAATCCCAATATATATTTCATTGTTATCTTTCGGTTTTGATGTTGATTTCCCAGCAACTGGTTTGTCTTCATAATATAATGTTACGTTATGTTTCGCCATTTCTGAATTTACGAAATTCGAACTTTGTGCTGCCATTAATCTTAAAAAGAAATATTATTGTTAAAAATTCAATTTGTAAAAATTTCGTTTGTATTTAACTTTACATGAAGTTACTTTCGCATGAGTCAGAATCCGATACATTCAAGTATTCGTAAAAAGAACCATGTTAGAAAGACCACGTGGAAGGAATTCGTCGCAGCGGCTCGCTCGGTAGATCGGCAAAAGTAAAGTGAATAAAGTAAGTTGGACGAACACTGAATTTGTATGTCCATTGAAATTTCTTCATATATGTCAGATTTACGTGAAAGTATTAATGTAACAGTAACTGTATCGCCTTTAAAATATGCAAACCTTAGGATTATGAAATTGATCAAAAAAAATAAAAATAGCAAGACAAACAAAAAATATTGGTGACGAGAAGAACTTCAGCTGAGGTAGATTTAAAATACGATGACATAAATATTATGAGGCATACCTGGCGATTTCACTTTTTGTTAATATCCGTTGTCTGACTTCATCAACAGCATGAAAGTAAATCAAGAATCTGAAAAAAGAAAGCAGCGCAAAATTGGCAAAAAAGGAAGACATCAAACTAGTACCTAAATCAAATTAAGAGAAGGATTTTCTAAATTAGGATTTCCCTTACTATCATTTTTCTTGCCTAGCATGGACAGCATGGCAGTAAGGGATACAAAATATCAGAAATAGTTCAAGCAGCGATTTGTAGCTGCATTTCAAAGCTCTATCAAGGAAAACAAATTTGCAAAAAAGGATCAGAAGATTCCGAAATTTTGAAATCGATATTCGTTAATTTTGGTTCCATTATTGTTGCGTACAAAAGACAAGGTAAAAGCTTCAATGTAAAATAAAAATAACTAGAAAATAAAATTTTCTCAGCAAAATTAAAACAACTTACGCATTTTTGTTGACAGTTGGGACAATTTTGTCGATTGTTACCGTTGCCATGGTTGCGTTGCTAAGCAATCTAAACGTAGAACGAAATAAATAATAATCATTATAATAATCAAGAATTAATTGCCCACAGCTTTTGGGTTTCTCTGTTGCAGCACACTTTTAAAGATGGAAGAACTCTTTAATGGTCTTAACGAAATGTTAAGAGATTTGGATCAGTTTAGCTTGAGATCAACTTTGTGTTCTTGATTAAAAATTCCAGAATATCAAAATTATTTATAAGCAAATAAGAAGAGCCTACCTCGTTATGACTACGAGGTTTTCATGGAGATAATCTGCTGATGTTCCCATAGAAACAATTCCAGTCTGCTCATCACCAATGACATAAATTCTAACAATTGCATTGTTTATTGCTTTGTTTGAAAGAGCCAATCCATTGTTGTCATTGGCTGTTACTGACAATGTTATTGTTTTTCCTGCATCACCAACCAATGATTTGTATACTTTTACGTATCCACTTTCTTTTTCTATTTTTACCAATTGTTCTTCATTTCCGGATGTAATTTGGTAGACCAGTGAACCGTAACTTGCAACATCACTATCATTTGCCTGCAATGAAAGACAATTACATGTATTCATCTGTCGGTTATGATCCAAGGGTTATGATCTGACTTTTCACACAGTGATGATATCAAACGCAAAGCTTCAGTATATCAGACTATGGTTTCTGTCTTGGCTCTTCGACAATTAGATTATTAAAATGTTGTCTGATGACACATTAATAATAACAATATATTTTCCTAAAAAGTGCAATGACCAAAAAAGGCTCTCCACACACATGTACAAATTAAGTTTCGCTGAACTGAGCTGTTATTTTGGCAGCAAAAATACTTTCGTTTACTTTTAGTCAATGATTTCTAGGGCTTGTTAACCAAAATATAGTCCCAATTTCTACGTGTATAAACACAGGCAAAGAGTAAAACGCTAAAACTCTAAGATGTGTTTTTGTAAAGCCAGTAATTAAAGTAAATCAACGGAGTTAAAAGGCAACTTAGCTAGGGGGACTGGGTCCATCTAAATAGAACCTATTGTATTTGATGTTTTCGATCGATGAAAACAATACGCGTGCCGTTCTTTTGTGCTATGTTTAGACTAGATCGCTATAACTCCGTTCATTTACTTTAAAGTAGCTCTGTTGAAACAAAACTTGGTTTGTCATAGAACAAGGGAATTGATGTGATTATTAGTTATTTTAAGAAAAATATACTCACGTATACTTGAATGATGAAAGTGTTGAATTTGGCATCTTCACGGACAGCTAAAGGAAAATAGAAGTTCTTAATTAACTACAAACATTCTAAAGTTATATTTTATCAACTTGTTTATTCAGCAATGTTTTTTCAAAAATGTGTAATGATAATTTCGTATTATTATATGATAACTCTAAATATGTTGGTTATGGAGGATCTACTGCTATTTCATTTCAGTGATAAAATTTTGGACAGAATATCGCAACAGTAAACAAACCAAATTCGTTACAGAAGAGAGTGCACATTCTATTTTAAGGCTTTAGAGAAAAATCACCTGCACACATTGAATGGCATTTCGATATTTGTTAGAGCAAAAGCCGTCTGTCCCTTGTTGGCCCTGGAAGCTGTACGTATCAAGGGTAGCAAAGTATGACAATGAACCGTTTAAATAAAGAAATAAAACTCGAAGACTTACCAGCAATGAAATTAGTTTTTGTGAAAATCGGAGAATTGTCATTTATATCTTGAACATTTATTAAAACTGTTGCTTGATCAAAAGGTGCTGAAGAAATATCTATAGAATGAAAAATAAAATTAATATATTTGCCTGCTTACAAATGAATCATCAAAACTGCTGAAACTGATAAAAAATTATAAAATAGAAACAAACACAAACACAAGCTTTTGTAAATATTTCGAAAAATTTTCGTCAGTAACCTCTTGATGAATCTCGAACTGCTTAAAATATTGTTGAAATAAAAACAAAAATAAATTAGATTTTAATGGTTCTTAGATTTATTAGAATTTTCTGCGCTTTAGTCAACGAATAGTAAAATGTAAAGTTTTAAATTTTCAGATGTAATACAATTTTCCGTTGGTCCTGTATCATCAGAATTCAACTTTGACTTGAGTACTATAAATTTAGTTAGCTTATCAAAGCTTGACAGGCTGTATTATTATAAACCCTCATCATTTTCAATAACATCTAACCATATTACAGCCAAACATTTTCAGAAAGGTCCCTCCCGTTCTCACGCTTGGGACACTTACCAGTACTTCTTCTTTTCCTTTCAACTATATTTTGAATCGCCAAACTGTACGCACGGATTTGTAAATTGAATTTTGATATCATCTCTCTGTCTAATTCTTTTTTGAGGGTCATAACTCCAGTCATGTTGTTTAAATTGAAGAAATCTAAAATGAAGTAATGAATAACATCAATGAATAAAGAGAAACATCGATAAACAATAAAAACAAAAATTAATTTTTCAGATATGATGATGAAGTTACCATAAGAAATAGACCTTTTAGCTATTCTACAAAAGAGTTTGAATCGAACGACATTTCTATACAGTTAATAGAATTTTCGAATATGCACAACAATGATAGAAGCTCTAACGCCACTCAATCGAGCTTTCTGTATAAAAATGTATAAGAATGTCGCTCGATCCAGACTCTTTTGTAGAATAGCTAAAAGGTCTGTTGCAAACTATAACCGTTGGTTGGCATCTTGACTTGTTCGTGTTTTAGTAAAGCTTAGTCCAATGTTTATGATGCGATTTCTTCATTGGTAACATAAATTCATTACATTATTTTGATAGAGATAATTTCTCCATTTAGTTAAGCCATAAAATCTCTGGATGTCAACTAGATTTAAACACGTTCATTATTATTTTTATTTTTCATTTATTTATTTGCTTATTTATTTGTCTGTTTGTTAAACATTTAAACAGCATAATTTTTTGTTCTCATACAAACCTGCATCGTTGCCTTCGTAGATTTCATAAACAACATTTCCAATTGCTAAATCTTTATCAAGAACACTAAATACAGCTATTGACGATCCTGCTCGCAGATTTTCGCTCGGGTTTAATCTAGGGTGCGAAGAAAGAACAATTATGAAGAACTCCCAATAAATTGTTACATTACTGTTTAAAACCGAGGAATGGATTTGTTCAGATTTTTGTAACTGCTTCTAATAACAAACAGAGATTCAAAAGCTTTATGAATAAATATATATTTGAAAACCAAAGTGGATAAAATGTCTTCCTTTAAGTTCAGTATCAGTGAAGATATTGTTAGATGATCAGATAAAAACGCTACTCTGTACAATGGATGGAAATTAAGCGTAAGGATTTCACTTGATCAGGGTAAAGTGTAAAAGAGAAAGCTGGATCATGTAAACAATCTTTTCACGCCCTGCAATATCTAATATAGGTCATCTAACAAGCATCGAATAATTCTTCTATCTTACAGTTTTAGTGCCGGACGTAAGACTAAAAGCTTCGGAGATTAATATGAAAAATGAAAGTGATTGAAAAGTGGGTTACCTGTAAAGTTTTGAAGCAAAATGAGGGTGATTGTCATCTATATCTTCAATTTGGATTAGCAGCTGAGTTGAAGAGGACAATGACGGAGAAACCATGCCTTTGGCAATCAATTTCAACTGCAAGTCAAAAGAGAGAGATTTGGCAATCAATTTTAACTGTGTAGAAAAAAATAAAGAAATACAACAGGACGAGATTGTCAAATTTCATCAGAATCATGGAGGAGTGAGAAATGTGAAAGAGTTAGGAATAGTAAAGAAATTAATTTTCTTTAAAAAAAAGGAGTTCCAAGTACAATAACAGTGAAACAATTACTTCTGCAATTAATTTTAACTGTTTAGAAATGGTCAGAGGAAGATAAAAACAATGCAGACCACAGACTTGGAACAAAATCATTGAGGAAGCAATTTTTAGGAAAGAAAGTGCTTTAAAGAAATTCTTATGTTCTGAATAGTCTCATTTTTTATTGCTTCTTAACGGAATCAGTTTTTATTCTTACCAAATTCACATCATCTAAATCAGAAGATAATGGCATTTAAACACAAACTGGACTTACCAGATATATTGAGACATTTTCACGATCAAGCATACATGAAGTACGTACAACTCCGGTTTGCCATTCAACAAAGAAACAATCATTTGCTTCCATGTCATATTTTATAAATCCATTCATTCCCTACAAATCAATACACATTTATCCATTTATTCTCTACAAATATTAACAATTTAAGTTGATTCTAAACTACAGTATCACTTGACATCAACTAATTTCGTTCTTAAAGTTTTACGCTAGCATCAAGATTTCCTTTTGAGAAAACAAGAAATCATGATACGTCCAGATTGTTTTCCTTTATTTATAGAAGGGAACGATGAGCGAAGGACAAACAATGTGAATGTATTCAGGGCTAAGGTGGCCCACTACTAATGCAACTTTCCCACTGATACACAGTGGTGTTGTGTCACTCCTGGATGAACAGAGTAAAAAGAGATAAAAATTGCATATTTCAGAATCTACCAACCTCATCCTTATCATGAGCTGTTACTCTCATAACTGAAGTATTCAATGGTGCATTTTCTTTCACTTTTCCATTATAAACTAATTTATCAAAACGAGGCGCATTGTCATTAAGATCTAACACAATGATACGTATTTCAATTTCTGAATGCAGCTTATTGTTAGCAGCCTCATTTACAGCCACGAGAGTGAGGTTGTATTCTGATATGTTTTCCCGGTCCTGAAATTAAATAACGTTGACTTTACTAATAAACTCACTCAATCATTCAGATAAATTAATTTTAGCAAAGCAAATAATTCATGAAATTTTGTAACGAGAGCATAATGCCAGTTAAAGCACAACCTTGCTTCTTATTCCTATATTTATTAGAGAGAGAATGTTGGTAATGCAACAACACATCTAGCAAAGTAAAATATTTTGAAACAATCCCAAGAGAATTATGTAAACAACTGATTTTAATTACTCACCAATTTAATTCTAGTAAATATTTGTCCTGTTGCNTTCTTTCACTTTTCCATTATAAACTAATTTATCAAAACGAGGCGCATTGTCATTAAGATCTAACACAATGATACGTATTTCAATTTCTGAATGCAGCTTATTGTTAGCAGCCTCATTTACAGCCACGAGAGTGAGGTTGTATTCTGATATGTTTTCCCGGTCCTGAAATTAAATAACGTTGACTTTACTAATAAACTCACTCAATCATTCAGATAAATTAATTTTAGCAAAGCAAATAATTCATGAAATTTTGTAACGAGAGCATAATGCCAGTTAAAGCACAACCTTGCTTCTTATTCCTATATTTATTAGAGAGAGAATGTTGGTAATGCAACAACACATCTAGCAAAGTAAAATATTTTGAAACAATCCCAAGAGAATTATGTAAACAACTGATTTTAATTACTCACCAATTTAATTCTAGTAAATATTTGTCCTGTTGCTTTGTTTACGCCAAAGTTGTTACTTCCTGCAAGAAGAAAACAAAGGATGAGAAAAATGATGAAAAAATGATGAAAAAATGATGAGAAAAATGATCTAAACTGTGAAATTTGTTTTTGTTCATAAAACATGTGTGCGATGTTAACTGCGTCGAGCATGGAAGAGGTGCTACCAAAGACAAATGTCGCTTTAGCAAAATATAGCATAACTCTCAATAAATTAAAAAGAGCCATTGTCATGAAGTCGCAAATATCAGACAACCTCACAAACTATGGAAAACAGCTAAATCCACAACACCAAATGGTTAAAGAAATAGCAATAAATAAATAATTGACAACAAACCATTCAAATAATATGATATCTCTGCATTAATTCCTTCGTCAATGTCTTTCGCCACAATTGTCGACACTGTTGTGTTTGGATTTTGGTTTTCATACACAGTTACAGTAAAGAAATTCTGCAGAAAGAAAATCCTGAATCACAAAAGGAAATATGACAGCATTTTTATGGAAGTTCTCTTTACAGGAAAAGAATTTTTATGCACACCTAACAAAGAGTAGTTGTTTAGAAAGAAAGAACGAGAGAAAGAGGCAGTTGAATAAAACTGAAAATTGCTGGTAGTAACTACATTGAGATATATTTTAAAAAGCGACAGCATCATAGAACATAATGCAAGCTGCGAACTGTGCCTGAGAAAAACCAATTATTTCAGGAAATTACAGGACTGTATTTTCTATCATGGTTACAAAAGCACTTTTTTAAATGAAAATTTTTAACTCGTCGATACAAAAGATATGAATGAAATATAATCATAGTTTGAAGCTTAAAATATGGAGCTAAAAGATTGTAAAAATAAACAAAATGGCACTTACTGACGAAAACGAGGGTGGATTATCATTTTCATCTTCAACAGTCACTTCAACAGTTGCAAAGTTAGCCTCGCTTTGAGCTCTTAGTTGAACCATTATGATTAACTGTGAATTGAGAAACATCCAAATCATACTACGTAACTATACATAATCTCAGGAAAATTGCTGAAGAATGGCGTTTGCTGATAAAGTTGTGCTTTTGGTTTGATACTGGTCACAATAAAATCATAAAGCTAAAAAGCTACAAGACTGGTTCAGTAACCCAACGAAGTTTGCTAAAAGGACAACTTAAATAAGGCAAGATTACCAACATTAAGTTTGACTTTTCAAATAACATCAACAGCGATATAACCAAAAAATGTTACTATCTACTTCGAAATTCTGTTAGAAGATAATTTCATAATTGTACTTACTGTATATTGTGCTTGCTTCTCTCTATCTAATGGTACCAAAGTTGTGATTTTGCCAGTTTCAAAATGGATAGTAAATTTGTCTTCTCCTCCATGAAGAATTGAATATTTATACGTTTCTTCGTTTGTTTTGCCGTCGTATTTTGCATTCATATCGTAAATAAGAGCTCCAGCCTTCACATTCTAAAAAAAAAAATAGTTTTCATCGTGAATTAGAGACAAAAATCATCCAACTTTGGTGAAATCAAGCAATTTTCATGATAATGTTCTATAAAAAGGGTCTGTAACTAATTTGACAAAGGATAAAAATAAAACAAGAAAAAGAGATTAGTAGCAGTCACTTTAAAAGGCTAATAGCAAGAACAAAAAATTATCAGCATTCATAAACCTTGCAGAGGCAAACCAAGATTTTCAGTCTTTACTGCGTAATTCATGTCGACAACGAACTTGAGGATGTAATTAACTTTATCATACTAGATTATCGAGTTAATAAAACCTTTGAAAGGCAATGTACGTTTATCCAGATCAAACATCATACAGAAATAAGAGAACAAATCAAAAAAGATTTACTCTAAATTAGTACCTCTTGAATTGATGTTTTGATAACTGGAGGGTCGATAATTGGGGCGTTCTTGAAAACATTGGCAAAGTAAATCAAAAGTTGAGCAGAATCATTTGCTTGTGGTGATCCATTGTCGAAGGCCATGATTTTAACGATCATTGAGTTATTGACTTTCGATGGCATCTTGGATTTTACACGAAGGCTTCCAGTTGCATTGTCAACAGAAAATAAAACTTGGAAAGAAAATAAACATTTGTAAGAAACGAAACCAGTTATTTTTAAAATACTGTTGCAAAAATATAGATTTCCCCTTCCTCAAAAAAGAAATTAATCCAAATTAATCCTCCCACATCTTTCGTAACAAAATCTATTTTACGAATCTTTGGGCCAAAATAAAAGTGAATCTTTCATCCTTGGATCAACTAGATGACAAATTTCGCGTTTGATTAAGTTCAAGGTAGAATTGTGGGAGACAAAATGTTGAAAGCAAGCTTACGTACAATTGCTAGAGGATTGAAAAAGCGCAAATGCTGATCTAGAAGTCACAAAATTGTGAAGTAGAGAGGCTTACAAGATTGACGTTTACCAAAAAGATGGTGACGTCATTCATGACTTTCTTAAATAGAGTTAATTATGATTTTTATTAGATTTGGTAAAATAATGCAAAGGCTTCTGGGAAATGTCCCCACCGCCATCTTGTCCATTCTTGTCTATTTTGCATGCAGCAAACTACGTTATCCATGAGATATGAAAAAAGAATTCAATTCAAATGTATTTCACTAATACCTTGATTTTGAGGAGCAAGTTGGTAAATAATTCTTCCATTTTCATTGATATCTAAATCATTTGCTTTAAATCTGAAGACAAAACTGCCAATATCTGCATCTTTACTCATCACAGTTGAATATTGTTTTGGTTCAGCAAATTTAGGAGCATTATCATTTATGTCCAGAACATTTATTTCAACCTGTCAAATTTAAATGTAAAGTGAAAAAGATGAATGAGAAGTTCAACACTTTAAGTAAATCGATTACACATTTTAGTTGCTGCTTTTATCCTTAAGAAACTGGTTTGATTAAAACTATAAATAATTCGAGGGTGGTATTAATTCATGACTGATTACAGAGTTATCCCATGGTACATGTCACACAAAAGAGACACAAACAGACAACCGAAAGGAAAATGAGATGGATGTGATGGACATAAATCACAGGGAAACCAGATTAACTGTTGATTTTTGTAGTTTTTGTTATTTGGTAATTTATTCTATTTTTGTATTAAATCAACCTCCTGTTATTTTCCGTGATTCTATTGTGCTGCGCAGCGAACTTCCACTGCCAAGGAGCGAAGGGAAGGAAACTGCGAAGGAGCTAACAAAAACTACAAAAATCAACAGTTAATCTGGTTTCCCTGTGCATAAATGTCCCGAAAACTCTATGATGAAACCTTCTTGAAATATTCAAAATCCTAAACTGACCACTTATACGAAGTAATTCTGCAAGATGTAGTAAAATCAACAATGAAATAAGAGTGAAGGCGTGTGAGCTGCTTCAACATACTTGACCAAAAGGCTTCCAAGGTCCGACAAGGCACAACATTACCGAATTTCGACAGTTGCAAGAAATAAATAAGAAACATATGCAAGTGTTTATGTATAAGTGTTTAATTACCTGTGCATAGCTATTTCTAGGGCCTGTCTTGGACATATCTCTTGCAACAACGGTTATTTTATGGACTTGCATTGTTTCCCTGTCAAGGGCCTTTGCAGTTGTTATCCTTCCAGTTACTTCATCAATCGTGAATTTGTCATTGTTTGTAATGGAATATCTTACTATTCCAGAATCACCCTCATCTATGTCAGAGGCCTAAAATGAAAACAAACATTTAACTATAGTGAAAACAAATATATGATTGCTTGAATCAAAATATCAGAAAAAGATAATCAGAAGTTATTTCGAAAATCACTTGCTTAAGTGTGTAATACCGATAAACAATAAATCAAAAGCTGAATCCCCAAATCGTATGAATCAAGAACAGTAAGATTTTAAGAGCTCTTTAGTTCTAAAAATTACTTCGATACGCACGGGTAACTATCAGATTAATTTCTTTTGTGATTATTCAGATCCTAAGGTGGTCGTAAACGTCACAGATTAATGAAGGTGTATTCTTATTTTGTTGTGACAAAAGTTCTATTTCACCAGGATGTCGCTAAGAACACCCTCCAACTTCTTTGGCGAAGCCACAGTAATATTAGCATTTATACACAGGTTAACTACAATTAATCAATTCACGTTAAAGAAAGTATCCGCGATAGAATATATAGCAAATTTTACACAATTTTTATACCTGGACTTGACCAACGAACACACCAACTTCCTCTTCTGTGACATTAAAATAATATCCATCCTTCTTGGCAAAAATTGGGGAATTGTCATTTATATCCAAAACATTGACTTTAATTTTTACTGATGAGGACTGAAAAAGGAAAAAAGGACTGTTAATCTTAATGGGGATAAGATTTGTGTTCAAAACTCTTTACTTGTTTTTGCTATTGTAACTTCTTTAAAGAATTCCCCATAGAATCCCGTGCGATATAATGTAATTACTGAAAATCCACAAATGTACAAGGATTTTTAAAACGTCAGTAATAAGTAAAGCTGTTCCAGTATAAATTCTAATTTTCATGAAAATAAAACAAGGATATCAAAATAGAAAAACAAACCCTATTGCCACCATCTTTGACTTGAGCATAAAGATCAAATGTTTGAATTGATTCGCGATCCAATTCTTTTGCAGTTTTTATTATTCCACTAGAAAGAATAATGTTTTGAATTTTTTAAGAAATATTTTAAATGTAAACAGTTGTAACAGAAATATAAAGAACCTTAAATGCAATTTTTAGCAAACAAACAGACAAACAAACAGACAAACAAACAGACAAACAAACAAACAAGCATGAATAACAGTAAACAAATTTGAAAGTGAAGAAGAGTTATCAATATTGAAAATCCGTCGTACGAACGAAAAGAATGGCGAACAAAAAATTCAATACTAATCACAAATGTTGTAGTCATTAAAAGCCATTCGTACCTGTTTGTGTCGATTTTGAAAAATTCAGAGTTATTTCCTGGCAGTAGATAATATTGCAATCTTGCATTGATTCCTTCATCTGCATCAAGTGCCTTGGGAAAAAGATAAAAACGAGACCAGTTTATTAGCTATAAGTGGTCTGTAAAATTTTTCGTAACAAAAAGGGTTTAAAACATTTTCTTCTACGGAGTTCTGTAGAATTTCTCTGCCGGTCGAATTCCCGATGACGTGCTACAAAATTTCTGCAGGAAACAAACTTTGTTGCATTTAAATTCTTATGCAATGATAAATAACTTTGCCTGCAATTAAAACAAAGAAAACACCCAGATACAGAATTGCTNATATCTGACATGGGGAAAATCAGAATCATAAAACAATACCACATGCTAATCCTTCAGTCACTTGATCATCAAAGTGATCGATTAATCAGTCATCGAATCAGACATTAGATCAAGCAAACCAAACAAACTTGCCATTGCCTTGAATAGCTTCTTGAATTATCTATTACAGTTGTAGCCACAATTGAACAATAAGCTTTCTTTAAAGTTGAAAAAAAGATAAAACATTACATTAAAAAAAAAAAACTTCAAATTAAAGAAATAATTGTGAATTGTACCTTTGTCCATCCTACGATGTTGTAAATCAATTCAGATAAACCTTTGCGATCAACATCAGAGGCCTGGACACGAGTGACGTAAGTGTTGATTGGGGTGTCCTGTGGAAGAGAAATATAGCTGTAATTCTTTGAACGGTTTCAATTTAAGAACTCCTTTGAATGTTAATTTGTCTTGAGATTGATCTGTTCCTCGTAAAATATTTTGTATAATTATTGCAGTTCTTTTAAAATCTAAATATTATTAAAAAGATAGAAATTGTGTTGTTACACTAGCAGGCGGGAAAGATATAGATCTAAGTCAGACCAAAGGACAACTTTTGATGGAAGAGAAATGAATAAAGAAAAAGTTTCAGAAATCTCAAACAGGGTACACCACTTTTAGCACATCAAATGTCAGATTTCAGAGCTTAGCTTTTCGTGAACTGTTAACCCGATCGCAATAATTAAAAGAATCTGCTAACATCAAATCGAAGTTACTTCTTAATCATCTAAATATTAATTTTCATCTTTCTCATAATAAAATATTGAAGCAAGAGACCTCGTTACAGAATGAGAATTGAGACATCTAAATAAACCTACCTCACTGATGTTAACTTTGTAAGGCGTATTTTGAAAGAAAGGAAAATTGTCATTGATGTCACTTATTATGACGTATACACTCGTTGACGCCTGCAAATCAAAATCATAGCAACATTAAGTAAAGAAGTTATTAACATAAAATAGGATTCAGATAAGAATGGTAATTCCTTTGATGGGAATATCTCGTTAGAGTCAAATTTGATGAGCCAGTTGCAAATTCCACATTGATTCATCAAAACAAAAATATTGTTCGCATTAATTTTTAAATAACTGCGAAGAAGATAGTTAAGGCACAGAAATTGTTTCCAGCATCAAAAGCCAATAGGCACATCTTTCGCTGGATTAGCATGGCGAAACCAAACTCTTTTAGGTACCTTTTGGCTGGATAAAAAAGTTATCAATGTTTGAAGTAGAAAATCACCAAAATGAGACAGAAGATTGTTGAATAAAATGTAAATAAAAATAATATCAATGTACGTAAAGGAAATCACCTTTTGATTTGGGTTGGTGTAAGCATATACAGTGAATTTTATGTCATGAACGTCCTGTTAAGAGAAGAAATTTGCAATAAAAATCACAATAAAATTATTGCTTGATACAATATGACAATGTTGCTTAAGTGGCAAAATTTAATCCTATGTGGAGTGAAAAGAAACTTAAAACAAAACGAAACTTAAAATATAGCTACAGTTTGAATTAAAATCTTTGTTGTTCTATTCAATAATACATTAAAATAGTCTGGGGGTATAACTAAATTCTATCTCAAATTATATTTCTGATGAGATTTATAAAATGTTTCAGGAACAATACTAGTTAATCATTTACGTTTGCAAGGCAAGTTGTTTGTAAATTGTTGCATATTACAGCGATTTAGAATATTAAAAGATCCTTACGGGTGTTACAATAAACAGATGAAATTACTCGTGAAAAAAGGGTTGATTGGTCGGACCTTCTGACAAGACATATTTTTTGAGACGTTCGTTGATGCAAATAATAGTAAATATGGCTTTAAGGAAACATTTGGCACATAGAAAGACAAAATAATTGGGAATACCCACAGGGATATCTGCATCTATTGTGCCATTAACGTATAACCCCCCTGTTCTCTCATCTATGATGATGACGTCATTTTTGATAACCGATGTCTGGTAGGTGATCTGAAGAAGTTGGTTTGATACCGATGCATTCACGAAGCCAATGAGGTGGCCTAAATGAAAAAATGAATCATTACATTGTTATCTGCTGCAACCGCATTTTTGTGAGACAGTGTTTATAGAATGTTTGAAAATACTGTTAGTGTGTACATTTGTAGTTCGATGTTCAATGCTGCTTTCAAACTTTATAAAACCCTTCAATATTAATACTTTTCGAGCCCTGTAGTCGACTTCTTTTATGAAATGTCGATGGGCTTCTATATCATTGTGAAAAGATCTTGGAACGAGGCTGGGGATTCTTAGCAATAGCTTTATTATTACTGATGGTCCCTGCCAGGGTCATGGGAACGAGGTTGGGTTCATGCATACATCTCATTTATAAAATAATTATCGAAATACCTTTTGGTGAACCTTCTTCAACTTGTAAAAAATATGCGTACGGCTGCGTGAATGTAGGCGGCTCCGCAGTGGCTAAAAGATAAAGAAAAGACACTTTAACACCTTTTACTATTTCAAGTCTGATCGCTTTTTCCACTCTCAGCAAACTTGATTCTTGTGTTTGGAAAGTACAAAATATTTTGAAATGCACAGTTCAATGAAGTAACAATCAGAACAATTGTATTTATAAACAAACTAAGCACAAATCAACCTAAAGTATGGAGCTTTTTCTTGCTTCAAATTGTTCGCAACTTTAAAAGAAACTTGCCTGTATTTTAGAAAGTCGGTTTCTTTCATTAACAAAGCCGACAAGATACTTAAAATCAACGGTGTGGATTTATGAAATATCTTTAGTTTTAAGCAGTAAGATCACCTGTTTTTGTTTTGCNCTTCAATATTAATACTTTTCGAGCCCTGTAGTCGACTTCTTTTATGAAATGTCGATGGGCTTCTATATCATTGTGAAAAGATCTTGGAACGAGGCTGGGGATTCTTAGCAATAGCTTTATTATTACTGATGGTCCCTGCCAGGGTCATGGGAACGAGGTTGGGTTCATGCATACATCTCATTTATAAAATAATTATCGAAATACCTTTTGGTGAACCTTCTTCAACTTGTAAAAAATATGCGTACGGCTGCGTGAATGTAGGCGGCTCCGCAGTGGCTAAAAGATAAAGAAAAGACACTTTAACACCTTTTACTATTTCAAGTCTGATCGCTTTTTCCACTCTCAGCAAACTTGATTCTTGTGTTTGGAAAGTACAAAATATTTTGAAATGCACAGTTCAATGAAGTAACAATCAGAACAATTGTATTTATAAACAAACTAAGCACAAATAAACCTAAAGTATGGAGCTTTTTCTTGCTTCAAATTGTTCGCAACTTTAAAAGAAACTTGCCTGTATTTTAGAAAGTCGGTTTCTTTCATTAACAAAGCCGACAAGATACTTAAAATCAACGGTGTGGATTTATGAAATATCTTTAGTTTTAAGCAGTAAGATCACCTGTTTTTGTTTTGCAAATTTTAAATTTTGAAAAAGAAGCAAAATAGTAACAATGATTGAAATTGAATCTCTTCAATTCTTTAGATACATTTCAATATTTTCTAAAATTATTTAATTGATTCCCATTGGTTTACTGACGGGATAAACTGTTAGAACTGTGAATCAATTAACATTGCCACAGGCTAAAGAAAATTGACTGGAAGAATATTCATTGCTTCAAGCAAAGTTCCAATTTCTAACTTACAGACGAAAATCAGGAAAAATTTAAAATATTTCTATGGAACACACAATTAGGTAGATAGAAAAAAGATGGCGACGTTCCTTCATCAGATTTGCTATCAATAAACGCTAAAAGTATCATTGTGGCATTCCTGAACTGGTGCTAAATTCATTCATATTGTCTTCATGTGAAAGACATCATTTCCATATCAAAATCGCGAAGAATTCATCTTTCAACTGTCATGGTGATCCAATTCAATTTTGTCAACTAAATTAGACGCAATAAAACCAAAATAAATCATTTCTTTTCTCTTACGACTTTCAAGCCACCCTTCCTACAAACAGATAAATGGTCCCACCTATGTTCTCATCTCCTCTCTCCCTCTCTCTGCACTTCCTCTCTTTCCTTCGACTTTCACTCACCGCAAATTTTCTAAACGAGTCTTGATTCTTAAATTCAGATTTTGGTAGTTAGAGATATAGTAATGACCATCCGCTTGATAACTCGAATGTCAAAACTGAAAATTTACCTCGCTTGCATGTACGATAAATGGTTGTAAATAGAAAAAGGATGAGTTCAGTAAAAGCTTCAAAAGTGAAGAAGAAGAAAGACAACCTTGAGAAATGAATTATCAAATTCAAAATCACGCTCTGCGAATAGCAATCATATATCTAGTCTTATTTTCACAAACTCTTAGACGATACCAAAGGAGGAAAATGTGAAAGAAATAAGTTTTTAAACTTGTGCTAATAATCTATAGCTACGTACTTCCATGTTAGGAAATTCCCTTCAACATCTCTAGTTTATGATGCAATTCAAATGACTAAAAACCTGAAGATAACTTTTGAACGAAAATTGTAGTAAAGTTTTGATAATTCTTCCTACCAAACAAATTCTGCGAAACTCTTCCGAGGTACAAACAGGAAATTTCTTTAGAAAATAATGTCATTAACAATAGATGAGCAGAAAACGTTGATTAAAACTATCCAACTTACCGAAGGTTGTCGCATGTAAAATTACGATGAAATACCACAAAATCATTTTGCTAAATCCATGAAATCTTTGCCATAAATATGAGCTAGAAAATCAATGTTTCCTTTGAGTGAAATGATGCATAAATACGGGATTGATGATCGGAAAGCTGATAGGTTGGCAGGTAGCCTAATGTATGTTGAAAATGATTGAAGTCGAAGACCTTATTCATGAATAAAAGATGAAACCATTTACAAACGTAGCATTGCTTTGCAAGATACTGGATTGACTTGCGAGTGGGATTGGTTGGCCTCTTCAATGATTTTATCAATCTTTAATTCACAATTTCATGTGGCCGAACTGTCAGGAAATAGGTGGTAGGTGGCTTGGTGGTTAGTGCTCTCACTAATTGTACTGATGGTTATGGGTTCAAGTCCTAGCCCTGGTCAAACTGATCAAACATTTCACCTAACATTTCAAAAACCAATGTTTGATGAAATGTTGGGCCTGTTCGGCCACTTTGTTTGGTCATATAACATTTGTTTGGCGATGTTGGATGAAGTTTGATGGAGGTCAAAAACAAATTTTGTTTTTTATTGTTTGGTGAAATGTTGGATCTGTTTGACCACTCCAACAAACTTTTTGCCGAACATTTGAGCTTGTTTTA